>ML353564.1:0-14073 GCA_005239505.1 Nicotiana paniculata | reverse complement strand
CCCCCCCCCCCCCCTTCTTCTTAAAATCGAATCCCATTGTGTTCATGTAATTGGTGTAAGTCCCAAATTGATCATAGAATTGGATATTTCTAATGTGTTTGTAATGAAGGATATATGTTAAATATTTATTCGAAATGCCTTATCGTGTCATCTTGCCATTTGAGGATGTGTTCAAAATATGGAATATGTTAGAAATGGTAAGACTTCATGTGAAGATCGAATAAAGGTGGTTATGCCAATTTGTGTGAAAAGCCTCTATGTGCTTAGGATTCAAAAATTGCTCATATGTGTACTAATGCCTTAAATTGTAGGCCTTATTGTTGTTGATGATAATGATGTTTGAATGTGAAAAAGGGGAAACTGCAATTATGAAATATGGCCAAGTGCCAAGAATGACTTTCTAAATGAGGCCACTAGTGCCAATGAATTGAAAATATGTGAAAGAAGTATGAAGTGAAATAATTGATTGAAAAGGTAATGTCTCGGGTGAGACGGCCTAGCAGATCGGGTCGTGATCGGACACCATGCCGCACACATGGTGGTAATTGTGCTGGAATTGATAATGGAGATTGCGGTTATGGTTGATGTCTCAAATGAAATGAACTAGCCAATCGGATCATGATCAGACTCCGTGTAAGAATACGATGGTATTGTGAATTATGGCATATCGGCACTAAAGATCACCCAACCTAATAACATGGAAATTGACTTGAAAGCCTATGTGATCCTTAACTTGATGTTTTAGTGTTATTTGAAGCTCTTATTGAATTGTTGAATACCCCTCCCCCCCCCCCCAACCGTATTATTATTTATTTTATTGAGATGATGCTTAGTTTTACATACCAGTACTATTCGACAGTACTAACGTCTCTTTTGACGGGGTGTTGCATCGTTAAATGGATGCAGGTGGTTCCATAGCAGGCAGTGTTGATCAGCGGTAGTGGTAAATCCCCTTCCAAGCAGACTCGGTGAGCCCCACTTCATCCCAGGGTCACGTATTGTATCTTTTGTTCATATTATTATCACGTTTTAAGGTATAGCTAGGGCCTTGTTTTCGGCACTATCATAACACTCTTTTGTATCTTTAGAGGCTCCGTAGACACTATTTGGGTTGTACATGGGTGCTAGAAAAGTCAAACCGATTATGTTGTGTTTGATCTCTTGTTCCACTCGAATCATAAAAATGTGTGAATTTTGAAACTTAAAAATAATGTAACCAATGAGATTATTTAGTATTCTATATATGATCTTCCTATTGTCTAATTAATAAAATCATGTCTTTTCTTGATCATGGTGTCGCGCCCCCCTTTTTTCCTCGCGAAGTCGGGGTTTTGACCTTTTTGGGAAAACTCCTTTTCTTTTTGGGAAAGGGGTATGGAAATTGAAGAGTCGTCGCCTAACGGATTTAAAGTATGTTAGGGAACCTAATGCAAGTAACTCATATAAACCTATTTGTGTTACCAGAGATTGGGTAAGGGCTTGAAATTACCTCGAGGGGAAGGTGTTAGGAACCCCTCGAGGTCCACAACGGTGGGTCCCGGCGAAACTCATTTTTTGGATTAGTCATTAAGAAAATAAAACAATTTAAGCACATAGAGATTATTAAAAACAAGAATAAGTGAGTGCCTAGGCTTATTAGCATATAAGATCATGTCTCTGCAATAACGGGTAAACCTTCCTCAACTAGAGGGGTTACATGTGGCATTAGCGCACAGGTCATCATATTCTTTACTACCCAATTAGCCTCCCCTCAGTGGTTATAAGCGATTTTAATTAGACGAACTCTATGTGTGCATTACTCGTCCCTTCCTTATGGCCGTGGAGGTTTTTAGCACCTCTAATTTAGGCCGTTTGAGACTCTTCTGAGGTGCTTAAAGGAAAAAATCTAAGCGACAACAAAAAACATATAGGACTGTCAAGTAAAGAACAATTAAGGGGCTCATGTTTACCTCCACAAATAAACAGATAATTAGCACGTCTCAAACAACATGATTTCAAATGTTTCAGAAAAGTACTAGAACATGATATCTAGGTGAGCATGACAAGCAGAGAATAGGCATTATTGTGTTAAGGCTAAGTGATAGAAACCTAATCAGTGTGCTACTGATTTTAGGACTTGTTGAATGCAGTTCATAAATAATTAAACAAAGCACATTTTTACCATTTGCAAGATTTCAATTGCCCTACAGGCTTGCCTAGGCGTGGACTCGAAATTTCCTATAAGCGTGATATTTAAATGTTAATCAGAATATTAATACTAACAGGCGATTTTGAACAGGCAGTTTGAGTTCATGTCGTCCTATACGCATGTTGTCTAGGTGTTGAACATTACAGAACTGATTTTATACATTTATCTCTATAAGCATGATACCTAGGTGTTGGGACTGCTTTTTATACTATCTACACATAGGCGTAGTATTCAGACAAGTGCAATAAAAGTCCAAAAAAATGTTTTATAATGCACAAAGGAGAACTTTATTAACATGATTATTAGGGAGAATAAATAACAACCTATTGACATGATTTTAAACAAAAATGATGTACACAACATCTTTTAGAAAAGAAGAGGTTTTAGAACAAATTATATGATGTGTACGAACATGTTTTCTAATGCACAAATGATCCTAAGAGAATGATTTCTACCCAATTTCCCCCAAAAAACACATATGAAAGTCCATCCCATTTTACTAATATCCCCAAATATCTGTTTACAAGGATCATAATTACAGACCATTACATAATGAATAAAAGTTATGCTATAGGGAGCCTGGCTAAACCCAAAAGTAAACCTGGAGGTTCAGTCCTTCAAACAGTTCAAGGTGCCACAGTCTCATGATGTCCAATAGGGGTATCCTAGTGTATCAAAGTTCCCAAGGGCCTCAGGGACCCCGGCCAATGCTCACACCAAGATCCTTTAAGGAAAATAGTTTTCGTGCGGTGTGGATGAGGCAGCCCCAGTGTGTCAGAGTTCGGAGGAATCTCATGGATTCCTAGGCACTACACACACTGGAGGAGCAGAACTTAAGTAATCTAAGAGTAGAAGTGAGAGCGCTTGAATTAGTGGAAACAGTTTTATGAAAACATTCCACGAGTAAGACAGTTCAGTAGTAAAACATTTAGGAGTGAAAATGGTTTAGAGGTGAAAACAAATTAGGAATGAAACAGTGTAGAAACATTCTAATAAGGGGGTTCAGCAAACAACAACAAGTAGAAACACAGTCACAAAGCTTCATATTTCCCAGATTCAACTCAGTTTGTTAGTTAACCCTAGGCGAGCATACAACATGCTGAGAGCAAACAATTACACAAAAAGGGAACAGGGGTTGGGAACACAGGAATTGGACATACCAATTGAAGTCAATTAGACAAAAAAATAGGAGTCTGAAACACAAAGTAAACATGTTGGCTTAAGGAATAAACAGGGAAGATTGAACCTTAAACACAGAAGTAAACATGTAACAATAAACAAGAAAGACTAGAATTTGAACACAAAAGTAAACATGTTTAATTAAAGTGATCAACAAAAATAAACATGCTGGTTGAAACAATAAAGGAAGAATGAAACTTAAAAAGGAGTAAAAATGTTGATGAAGACAGTAATAGGAAAGGACACAGAGTTAAACATGTATTAGTTAAACTAATACAGAAGAGACATGGGCTTAACAGAAGTAAAGCAACAGGAAGCACGTAGATTTGAATTTCATAGCATAATGAATGACATTAGGAGTAGAAACATACCAGTTAAAGGAAGCAAACAGAAGGTATAATAGGTAAGATTCAATAGTCTAGCCTTGGCTTTTAGCCGCCTAGACAAGCAATGAGCACAAGTAGCTGAGAGATGAGAGAAAAGTATGTGCGTGAGTGTGTGTTTTTCTGTGAACTCTTGTTCGTGTCTGAAGAATCAATATGAGAGTGTATATGTACCACTTAGGGAGGTAAAACAAATAAGGTAAAGAGGAAATCACAGTTTGTAAAACAAGGGTAATCAAATAAAACCAATCAGCCAATTAAGGAATCAATTCCTATAGAGAAATCTGGAAGAGACCCCCTTAAATTGGGGAGAGTCGGGTAACGACCAGAATTGGGGTTCAATTAAAGCAGCAAATCAGAATCATACCATATAGAGAATCGGTCAAATCCCAAAACTATACTGATAATCTAACTAAGGCAAGTATAATCAATCAAGGTCACAAATAAGGAAACAAGTAAAAATCCTAGCAAATATAGATTTTAACAGGACAATCATTTGAATCCATAATGGGAATCAATCAGTAGAAATGTCAAAGAATATTGATTTTAACAAGAAATGTTGTTCAAATCCCTAATAGAAATCAATCTAGTAAAAAAAACCCAGAATACTGATTTTTAACAGGGAAAATCGTTCAAATACCTAAATAAAATCAGTTAGTACGACTGATACACAGAAATATACATAATAATGGAAAAATAGAAGAAATCAGTGTAAAAATTAGAAACATCTAGGGTTCGAGCATACATGCGAAGATTAACCAAACGCGTAAAAATGTGGCTACAATAATCATTGAAAGCGGAAAATATTTTAAAGAGGAGTCTGGGAAGAATCTTAGTTTGAGAAAGAGAATAAAAATTGAAGCAGTTAATTAAAACCAAAGATTTTCAAAGAAAAACCCCTGATAATACTCGAATCACTTCAGATCTGAGAAGATTCGAACAGTAGTGAAACTAGGGTTTTCTAGAAACAGTAGAGATGAAACTCGGCCAAAAACCCACGGACTCATACTAAAAGCAAGAGAAAATACGTACTCACAAACGAAAAATGGCCTTAGACAGGCCGGTAAGCAAGTTTCTGGCAAGAACAAGTTGGATCTCCATGTGATTTTCTCAAGGATCCATTAAATCAAACAGACAAGAATCATAGAAAGCTAGTAGTGGTCGGAGAATGCATGAAAACTCCATAGATGGGAACTTTTTGCCGGTGACGTCGATTAGGGTTAGGGGTGAGTTGAGATAGAATAGGAGAGGTTAGGGAACCAGTGACGACTGAAGGGAAAGAATGAAAGGGGGGGTAGGGTTGTTGGTGAATTAAAATGGTAAGTAAGGTTATGGATCGTTGATATAAAAGATCAACGGCCACGATTGAACGGGGATATTGGGTCGGGCAGGTATAGGTTAGGCATGGGGTGAATTTGGATGGTGTATTAAGGGGTTTGGGCTAGTGTATAGTTGGTTAGGTCCAAAAAATTAAAGGAATTTAGAGGCTATTTGTTAAATACCCAATTAGTTGACAAAAGTAATTTATAAAAATAATTAACGGATTATAAAAAATAATTTCCCCGCACAAAAAATGTTTTAAAATAATTATTCGATATTTTAAAATACAACAAGCTATTTTCTGGTAAAGGAATGTAATAATGCATGTATGAGCTATAATTGCAAAGTTATTGCAGTTATGACCTAAGAACTGTAAATGTAGCTATTTGTGAAATAATTTAAGCTTAATATAAATATAAATAGCAAAATTAAACCATGAAATTGTTAAAAAGTCATTTTTAATACAGTTATAATTATTTATATAAAAAAAATACTAGGATAAGTTAATTGAAACCCTTAAAAATTCACGTGAATCTACAAGATAGAAATGGGAGAGAAGTGCGGAGAAGGTCTACAATAAGAGATTCAATGCACTTCGAAGGACAGAACATGCAAGTTACAAAACTGGATCACAGATGCAATGGGGAACAGTATATTCGACTCCATTACACATGCAAACTTTCGATGCATGGACTAAAGGATTCAAGGATATGTAGTACAATTTTTAGAATTTGGATTAAGCTAGTTCTAGTTTGGATTTTTAAATACATCATATGTGATATCATGGATGGGTGTGAAGCCCAAACATGATAATAGGTATGATGTATTCAGTAATTAGAGTCCTATTCTTAGTAGGATAACATACTACGTTGTTTTATTTGTTGTTTGTTTTTTATTCATTATAAATAAAAACTAGCTCTAGGCTCTGCCTAGTGGATTCATTAAAAAAAACCCTTAAAAAAGCAGAAATTATGGAAAAATGTTAATTGATGCTAATGCATAGTTTTGAAGGTATATACGCAATTTTAAAAATATTATAGGGAGAAATTGTGTATCAACACATGGGTGAGTTGGGTAGAAAGTATCTAACAAGCTTGATCGACTGGGTTCACTGGGTTGAACTCCGGTCACACTTCTGAAGGTTTGGGTGTGACATTGACGAGGCTATGACAGGACACCCCATAAATAAACCTGTAAAGACAGATATACATAAAATATAACAACAAACAAAGAATTAACAAGTACTATTTGGAGGGAACATGCGAAAGGGTACAATATACGGTAACTACAACAGGGAATGATAAGAAGAATCAGTCAATAAACCTTCAACCGACAAAATGAATAAAACCAAATGAATAAAACTGCACGACATCACCCTTCATGCTTTTACTCTCAGCCTCACCATGAAATAGTAATAATAGAACGACATCACCCTCCGTGCTTTTGCACTCACTTTTATCATTAAACAATAGATACGGCACGACATCACCCTTCGTGCATTGACTCTCAATCATGGCAGTGTATCACCCTTCGTGCTTTAACACTCTCCCTTACCATGTAACAACGAACATATAACAAACATGGAGATAGAAGCAAGATCAAGTCTTATGTCAACAATGGTTCCATAATACAAATCTCACCTTCATAAACAAAATTCAATTATCACAAATATCCCATAAATGCGAACCTTGGTTGACCCACCCCAGTTCGCAAATGCGATCGTGATAGGAATTTGAGACCCTCGCAGCTGCGAACACTGACCTCGCAGTTGCGAACACTCACCTCGCAATTGCGAGCTCAGAGACCTACACTAGAACAGATGAACACCAGCATTTCTCCAAAGTCCAAATTCACTGTATATAATATCTGAAACTCACCCGAGCCATCGAGGCTCCATACCATATATGCACATAACTCTAATAACATCATACAAACTTGGTTGCAATATCAAATCACCATAATAACACCTATACCTACGAATCAGACACCAAATCAAATGAAATTTTCATTATAACCTTAGAATTCCTATTTTAACAACCAGACATCCAAATCACGTCAAACCAACTCTGTTTTTCACAAAATGTTCTAGAAAAGTCATAAATATAGTAATGGACCTATACGGAGTTCTGGAACCAAAATATGGACCTGGTATCAACAAAGTCAAACATTGGTCAAACCTTGAAATTCATTAAGCCTTTAAACTTCAAATTTTTGACAAAAAGTGATAACTTGAGCTAGGGACCTCCGAATTTGATTTCAGGTATACGCCAATGTCTCCATTCATGATACAGACCCACCAGGACCCTCAAATACGGATCCATGTTCGTTTTCTCAAAATGTTGACCGAACTCAACTCCAATGGATTTTTAAACAAAATTTTATGTTTTATCAACATTTAACATAAAAGCCTTCCCGAAAAATACTCTTACTGCATACGCAAATCAAGCAAGGATTAAAGAAGATATTGGAGGCTTCAAAACACAGTATTTAGGTTTAAAACTCTAGATGACCTATCGAGTCATCACATTCTCCACCTCTAAAATACTCGTTCATCCTCGAGCAGACATAGGAAAGTACCTGGACCGGTGAACAGGTGTGGATATATACTCCGCATGTCCGACTCCGACTCCCTTATAGATGACTTGATGGGCTGACCTCTCAAATGCACTCAGACTGAAGGATAACTCTAAGACCTCAACTGTCAAACCTACCGGGCTAGAATAGCCACCGGCTCCTCCTGATAAGTCAAATCCTTGTCCAATTGCACTGCGCTGAAATTTAATAGATGTGACGGATCATCGTGATACTTGCGGAGCATGGACACATGGAACACCGGATGGACTGCTAATAAACTGGGGGATAATTTCACCCACTCTCTCCAGAATCTCAAAGGGTATGATTTACCTAGGGCTCAACTTGCCCTTCTTTTCGAACCTTATCACACCCTTCATGGGTGAAACCAAGAGCAACACCCTCTCTCCGACCATGAATGCAGCATCACGAACTCGATCGTCGGGATAACTCTTCTGCCTAGAATGAGCTAAGCGAAGTTGATCCTAAATAATCTTGACTTATTCAAGGCCTCTTGTACCAAATTTGTACCCAACAACCGAGCCTCCCCCAACTCGAACCATCCGACAAGCAATCGGCACCGCCTCCTGTATAATCCCTCTTAGGGGGCCATCTGAATGCTCGAGAGGTAGTTGTTGTTGTATGCAAACTCCGCAAGTGGCATGAACGGATCCCACGAACCCCCAAAATCTATAACACAAGCATGGAGAATATCCTCCATTATTTTAATAGTGCGCCCAGGCTATCCATCCGTCTGAGGATGAAATGTTTTGCTCAACACAACCCACGTGCCTAACTCACGTTGTGCTGATCTCCAGAAGGGCGAGGTGAACAGCGTACCTCGATCAGAAATGATAGACACGGGCACACTGTAAAGACAGATGATCTCGCGAATGTAGATCTTAGCCAATCGCTCTTAAGAATAGGTAGGTGTCACAGGAATGAAATGCACTAATTTGGTCAATATGTTCACAATAACCCATACCGCATCAAACTTCCTCTAAGTCTATGGGAGTTCAACAACAAAATCCATAATGATACGTTCCCACATCCACTCAGGAATCTTTAACTTCTGAAGCAACCCACCAGGTCTCTAATGCTCATACTTTACTTGCTGGAAATTTAGACACCGAGCTACATAAGCAACTATGTACTTCATCTTTCTCTGCCAATAATGCTGCCGCATGTCTTGATACATCTTGGCGGCACCCAGATGAATAGAATACCAGTAACTGTGGGACTCCTCAAGAGTCAACTCACCAAGCCCATCTACATTGGGCACACAAATATGACCATGCATCCTCATTACCCATCATCTCCAACAGTAACCTGCTTGGCAACACTGTGTTGCACCGTGTCGCTAAGAAAAAGAAAATAAAGGTCATCATATTGTTGCTCCCTGATGCGCTCAAACAAGGAAGACATAGTGATTGTACAAGCTAGAACACAACTAGGCTTTGAAACATCCAGCCTCACAAAGTGATTGGCCAGACATATGATGCAAACGGTCTCTCACCGACTGGAAAGTACGCAAGTCTACCATACTCGCTGCCTTTCTACTCCAGGCATCGGCCACCACATTGTTTTTCCCAGGATGATACAAGATGGTGATATCATAGTCTTTCAATAGATCCAACCACATCCTCTGCCACAATATGAGTTCCTTTTTTTGAACAAATATTATAGACTCTGATGATCTATGAAAACCTTACACGACATGTCATAAAGATAATGCCTCTAGATCTTTAGCGCATGAACAATGGCTGCCAGCTCTAGATTGTGAACTGGGCAATTCTTCTCATGGACCATCAACTACAGTGACGCATATGCGATGACCTTTCCATCCTGCATCAATACATCTCTGAGCCCAGCGTGAGATTCGTCACAATATACCATATAAGATCTTGAACCTGTGGGCAACACCAACACTAGCGTTGTAATCAAAGCAGTCTTGAGCTTCTGAAAGTTGGCCTCACACTCGTCAGACCATCTGAACGGGGCACCCTTCTGGTTCAATCTCGTCAATAGGGCAGCAATAGACAAAAACCCATCCACAAACCTATGGTGATAACAGGCTAAACCTAAGAAACTCTGGATCTCCGTAGTCGAAGTGGGTCTAGGTCATCTCTGAACTGGATTAATTTTCTTAGGGTCCACCTAAATTCCCTAATTGGTACAACGCGCCCCAAGAAAGCGATTGAGTCCAACCAAAACTCGCACTTAAAAACATTGCATATAACTGGCTATCCTTTAGAGTCTGAAGTACAATCCGAAGATGCTCCTCGTGCTCCTCTCGATTATGGGAGTAGATCAAGATATTATCAATAAACAGAATCACAAAGGAATCCAGATAGGGCTTGAACACCTGGTTCATCAAATCCATAAATAATGTTGGCGAATTTGTCAACCCAAATGACATCACAAGAAACTCATAATGCCCGTACCGAGTCGAAAAGCTATCTTAGGTACATCGGATGCTCTAGTATTCAACTGATGGTAGCCAGACCACAATTCAATCTTCAAAAACACCTTGGCACCATGAAGCTGATCAAATAAGTCATCAATCCTCGGCAATACTTGTATTTGATGATGACTTTGTTCAACTACAGGTAATCTATGCATATCCTCATCGATCTAATCTTATTCTTCACCAACAACACATGTACCCTAGGGCGAGACGGTTGGTCTAATGAGTCCCTTATCAAGTAAATCACAAAACTGCTCCTTCACTTCTTTCAACTTCGGTGGACAATACGGTATGGAGGAATATAATGGGCTGAGTGCCCAGATCCAAATCAATATAAAAGTTCATATCTCTGTCGGATGGCATCCCCGGCAAATCTACAGGAAACACCTCTTGAAACTCACGAGCAACTGGTACTGAATCCATGGAAGGAACCTCCGCACTAGAATCGCAGACATAAGCAAAATAAGCTAGACACCCCTTCTCGACCATATGTTGAGCCTTCACATAAGAGATAACCCTTCTGGTAGAATAGCCAAGAGTCCACATTCACTCTAATCGGATCAACCCCGGCAAGGCTAAGTCACCATTTTGGCGTGACATTCAAATATAGCATGATAAGGTAACAGCCAAACCACGCCCAACATGACATCAAAATCAACCCTATCGAGAAGTAGGAGATCTACGCTAGTCTCGAGGCCCCTAATGGTAACTACACACGAACGATAGATATGATCTACAACAATAGAATCTCCCACGGGAGTGGACACTTACATAGGAGCACTCAAAGAATCACGAGGCACAACCAGATATGAAGAAAAATAGGATGACACGTAGGAATAAGTATATCGTAGATCAAATAGAACTGAAGCATCCCTATGGCAAACTGAAATAATACATGTGATAACAACGTCAGATGACACAACCTTAGGCCTGGCTATGAAAGCATAACATCGAGGCTGAGCCCCACTACTCTAAACCACATCCCTGGGACGTCCTTTAACTAGTTGGCCTCCACCTCTAACGGCATGACCTCCACCTCTAGTGGCCTTACCTCCACCTCTAACTGTGTGACCCCTACCTCTATTTAATTGAGCAGGCGTGAAGGACCCAATTCCGGGATCATGGCTGAAGAATCCTACTGTTGTGAGCCGCTCGAGGGGCCAAGGGCCAAATCTAGCAATGTGCCTCACGTAACAACAGGTATAACATAACCTTGGCTATTATAACTACTGGCCCGGAAACTAACCCTTTCGACCTGAGTAACCACTCTTAAAAATCTAGAGTGGAGGTGCACTAATAGGAGCTGATGGTGCACTGTAGGCTAGCTGATCAGAATGAGACATATGAGGGTCGCGACCACCTAAAGCACAGTGGGATGCTTGGAGCGCTGAATGAAATGGCCTGCGAGTATGGACCCTACCAAAAGTTCCCCTACCTCTAGATGAGGCACCACTAAAAGCACTGTAATGCTGAGGTCTCTTATCATACCCTTGCCCTCTCTCCTATGCAAAAACCACCTTGATCTAACTGGCGACATTGGCAGCCACATGAAATGATATATTACCCATAGTCTCCTTGGCTATCTGAAGCCTGGTAGGGTGAGCGAGTCCATCAATAAAACTCCTCACCCTCTCTATCTCAGTAGGAAGTAAAAGAAGGGCATGACGGGCTAGATCAACATAACGGGTCTCGTACTGAGTAACATTTATACTACCCTGCTGGAGATGCTCAAACTGCCGGCGGTAGTCCTCTCTCAATGTGATAGGGAGGACCTTATCTAAGAAGAGCTGAGAGAACTGTCCCACGTAAGAGTAGGCGACCCAGCTAGTCAGGTCAACATATATTCTCTCCACCACCCCTTAGTGGAACCCATCTTCTGAAACGGAACAAAATCAACCCCATTAGTCTCAACTATCCCCATCTTCCGCAGAACCTCATGGCAGCGGTCAAGATAATCATATGGGTCCTCATAAGGTTTACCACTAAAGTGATCTGGGAAGAGCTGGTGAACTTGTCAAATCTCAATAAGCCCTCAAAAGACATGGCAGGCCTATCACCGACCTTTGCCGCAACAACCGATTGAACTACTCCAGCTAGTAGGGTTGTTGGTGTGTGATAAAGGGGGCAATCTACTCCGTAGCGTGAGTAGTAGGATTTTGTACCCCTACCCTATCCCGAGATACGACTGGTGCCACAGGAATTATATCGGCCTGGGCCACACTCTCCATAAGGCCCACAAAATGGACTAGAGCGTCCTGAAGTACTAGGGTGGCGATGAACACCTCTGGAACCTGAGCTGGTCAAATAGGTACAGTCTGTGCTGGAACCTCTTCATCATAATCAACCTGCGGCTCCACTATTGGAGCTACAGTGTGAGCTCTAGGCTGAGTTTTGCCTCTGCCTCAGCCTCTAGCGCGACCTCAGCCTCGTCCCCTACCCCTGGAGCTAGGTTAGGAGCCTGTCTGGACATTGACATATGTTGAACGCGCATGGCATGATTTATCGAAGGGCTGGTGGGAAGCCAAGAACCTGTCATGCCCCAAAATCGAGGGACACGACCGGCACTCAATCGGGTGACCCACGGACCTAGATTTTCCTCACCAATCCAACGTACTACCCCGTGATATCAATATTCATTACTCATGTGAACTAGCAATTAAGGTTTAAGCATAAACTTACGATTTGATTTCATTTCTACCTTTTTATCAAAACCAACATATGATCCAAATGCTTACAAATTACATACAACATTTACAACGTGGACCAAGATTCCGAACCGCATGATTATTACCCAAAATAAACAATTACATCACCCACATTGTGTCTACGAAGCCTCTACGATTACAAAAGATTTATATAATACTTGTCGGCAATAAGGCCACGACTATACCTTATACTACACAATAAACTCAAAATAAGACGACATGAACCACACGTGGCCCCGGGAGGAAGTGCGGCTCACCAGAACAGCTGACGGAAAGGAGAGGAGGCACTACTGACAGTGGGCTGAATTACCTGCTGTAGGACCACCTACATTCATATAAGAAAATGTAGCGTCGTGGCAAAAGGGACGTTAGTACTGTGGAATAGTACTAGTACGTATGAACAAACTTTATCCCAAGTACAATCAAACAATACACATATAAGAGACAGTAATAGAACCAACCAATCAATGCACGTGGAAAGAAGCAACCAAAATCAACAAGTTTCACAATCTCTCCTTTTCCCCTTTCAACATCACCATATTCAAGAGTTTCATAGATTTTCATTTCAATGGTGATAAAGATCACATTCCATCCTTATTGCCTCGTGCACCCTTATTACCTCGGCCACCCTTATTACCACAACCCATCATCCTTATTACTTTATGTTGCAGCGCGCAACCCAATCCCGCCTGACAATCATATTTCGTAACAACAACCTCAAACCATTAAATCACAAGATTTCTTCATTTCAAGGAACACAAGTTCACATCAACAATTCACTATTTGAGATCAAGGCACAATGACTCTCACCAAGCAGTAATTCATGTTCATGGTGTTGCCATAATCGTTCTACTCATTTACATCCTTTCACAATACCCTTTTTCATTACTTACCACGCACGGTTTTTAGCCATCATATACATTCCCACACTTGGGCACATTAACATTCTTTCATTCATTAACACATACTTTTATATCGATTCCCTCGAGCATTTACGAGCTTTACACATAATAAGATAGGCGCATCAAAACACTTTTCACAATCTCATATAGCACGGTAGTATGACAATCAACTAGGACAATAGGGGAATAGAATCTTACGTCTCAACACATTTGAACAACCAATTCACATATTCTCAAACAAGTTACACATTCCGTATGCTCAGACCCAACAAGAGGATTCTACAAAGGTTAAAGTTAGCTGATGTGTGGCTAGAATTCGTGATTTTAAGCATTATTTACCTCGCATTTTATGTACTTT
>MDKI01137726.1:0-11573 GCA_005239505.1 Nicotiana paniculata | reverse complement strand
CAGCAGGGAAATCATCATAAGGGATTAGTGAAAGGTATCAATCACAGGGAATCAAGGGTTCAATTAGGAAATAGTATTGATTCAGGGGAATCAACAAAAATTACACAGAATAAACACATGATAAGCATGGAAGAAGGCAAGAATTAGATCCCTAATAGACATGGTAAAGTAAAGATCATATAGAATCAGGGATTCAAACTGGAATATAGTACTGATAAACATAAACCTCTGAGAGTAAGCAAGGTAAACACATAATAGGTAGAATCAGAAACCCTAGTAAGTTAAACATGAAAATCACAAAAATACTCAGATTAATCGAAGCAGATTCATGAGAATCAAACATGCAAACAAGTTTGAAAGAACGAACAGTAAAGATAAACTCAGAACCCAAATATTAAACCAAGAAACTTAGGGTTTTCAACATAATAAAATCAGATGAGGGAAAAACTTTAACAAATCGTTTAAACACAGTGAAAATCACATAATAACACTAAATTCAGAAGAAGAATCGTTTTTTTTTTTTTTGAAAAGGGGTTAAGAAACCCTAGTTTTAAGATGAAGAGATGCTTTAGGAAAATCGAAAAATCTTTAAGAAAATAGCTAAATAACTCGGAATATACCCAGATCTATTGCAGATCTAAGAAATCCAGTGTTAAAATTAGGGTTTTAGAGAGAAACCCAAATATAGAGAGAGACTCGGCTTAGAAACCACAGGTTCTAGCCGGAGATGGGAGAATCTTACTCAGATGGCCATGGACGGCCTGAGAATGACATGAAAGCCATGGGAGGTGAGCGCGGACCCCGGGGTGGATGAATAACCAACTGGTCCCTTGAGGACCTCAGGGATGCAAGAATCAAGCCATAGAGAGAAGCCATAGAGGCTATGGGTAGGGAACCGCCATTGTTACCGGCGAACCAGAGAATGGAGAGGGGATTAGGGTTTGATGCAGAGAGGATTTGAGAGAGAAAGGGAAGGGGATAATGGCGGATAGAAGATGATGGAAATGGGAGAAGTGAGGGTTTGGGAGGGGGGTCATTTTGATTAATTAAGGAAAGGGTAAATCCGGACCGTTGATCTGAGTGATCAACGGTTAGGATTGAAGTGGGGTATTGGGTTGGGTAGGATAAATGTATTGGGCCTGGGTGTTTGGGCCGTTTTAATCATACTTGGGTCTTGTCTAATTAGGTTATAAATGAAATGGAAGTGGCTATCTGTTAAATACCCCCATGTAAATTAATTAAAACAATTTATAAAAAATAGATGTTAATTATAAAAAATGAATTTCATGCGTAGAAAATAATTAAGATGATTACTTAGTATTTTAAAACATACAAATGATTAATTTCTGGATAAAAATAGTATAAAATCGTATTATTGGTCTATAATTGAAAAGTTATTGCAATTATAGCCAAACGGTGCCAATTTGGCTAATTATGAAATAATTTGGTCTTAATAGGACCAAAAGTAATTAATAAAACCAAGAAATGCTTTTGAAATCATTTGTAATGCAATTTTATAATTATTTGTTGGCAATAAAATGATGGATAGATTAATACAAATATAGGAAAATTGTGAAAAAATATCAATTGCTATTGATACATGATTTTGAAGCTATATGCAAATTTAAAATATTTTGAGGAAAAATTGGGTATCAACAATCACTATTGAAGATATGCTATCAAGTGCATGGCTGCATGTGATCGATGCGAAGACTTCATATAATGTTTGCTTGGAAGGCCTTGAATACATGAGAATAAAGTAGTTCAATCTACCTCCATCAATGTTTAAAATACTACGAGGGTGAAGTCGAGAAGAAGATAGGTGTTGATGATGAGCCATTCACCGAGGAAGAGTCACACTTCACTGATGCAAAGTTCTACTTGAAGAACCGCATTGTGAAGGAGCTAAAAGTTGATGATGGCATGAAAAGCAAGAATGACGAGCCCATAACCAAAAGAGCTGAGGTGACTATCGGTAAAGCCAAAGTCATTACTGAGGAGGTACAACCCAACGTGAATAAATCTCATAGAGGGGATATTGCATCTTATGGCAAGAAATTAAGTCCTAATCTCCAATATGTCCCTAAAAGGAAGAAAGACGTGGGCGAATCATCTAATCTCCAAACCAACACGCTAAAGGAGTTAACTCTTCCGGTAAAACGAATTGAGGTAGTAAAGTGTCCTTGAAGCCGCTTGCAGGGTTTGTAACCCAAAATCGTTTGCAGAATGTAGCACTCCCTACAAAGCGAACAGATGAAGGTTTTGATCCTAACGCTTACAAGCTATTTGCGAAAGCTGGAAACAATCCCGATGATCCGTCAAAATTAGGGAAGCTCCCATCAGAATCTGCACTGAGGCAATCACGTGAAGGTTTGGGTACAAGCAATCGTCACCAGTGCGCATCTCAATAAGGAGGGGGGTAGAAATTATATCACTGTAGAAGATGAATCTGTTGCTTCTAACAGGACTTTCATCTTTGACAGAATTGGAAAATCAACTATGAGAACTTCTGTATTTGAGAGATTGGGTCCATTAAAGAAGGGTAATAAGTTCCAGAGAATTATCTAAATATAAGAACACCTGCTCCGCCCAAAATCCAGAAGATCTCTAAAGATTTCCAAAGTTTGGTTCCTTCTAGAATGAGGCGACAAACAAAAGTCATGGTTTCTTGTGATGAAGTACTGAAATTGAATCCATACACTATGGTCTACACTAAAGAACATGATGACGACGAAGAAAGTGTGGGTTATTCGTATCATGTCACTGTACAAGGCGAGAACGGTGTTCCATCTTCAATGGAAGATAATGCAGAATTGGAGGATGTTTTACCATGCTATCACATATCCTTCAATGATGGGGACCCTTGAGAAGACGAAGATGCAAAAGATACTCCGCCGGAACTTGAAGAAGGGGTGAAGTCAACGATTGACGCCTTAAAAGAAGTTAACCTTGGCACTGATGAAGAACCAAGACCCACCTACCTAAGTGCTTTATTAGAATTTGATGAAGAAAACACTTATATTGAGTTACTCAAGGAGTACAGGGATGTCTTTGCTTGGAGCTACAAAGAGATGCCTTGCTTGGACCCTAAAGTGGCAGTCCATTACCTTGCGGTCAAGAATAGCGCTCGTCCTTTTAACCAAGCTCAAAGGCGTTTTAGACCAGACTTGGTTCCCCTGATTGAAACTGAAGTTAACAAACTCATTGAAGTTGGATTTATTCGGGAAGTTAAATACCCAACGTCTGTCTCAAGTATTGTCCCTGTAAAGAAGAAGAATGGCCAGATTCGAGTGTGCGTCAACTTCAGGGATCTCAACAATGCGTGTCCCAAAGATGAATTCCTTCTTCCTATTCCAGAGTTGATGATCGATGCTACTACTGGGTATGAGGCAATGTCATTTATGGATGGTTCATCAGGCTATAACCAAATCACATGGCACCAAAAGATGAAGAGCTTACTGCATTCTGTACCCCAAAGGGTATTTATTGCTACAAGGTAATGTATTTTGTCTTGAAGAACGCTGGTGCTACTTACCAATGGTCTATGCAGAATATTTTCGACGATCTTCTCCACAAGAATGTTGAATGCTATGTTGACGACTTGTGGTAAAATCAAGAGAGAAGGCCGATCACTTGAAATACTTGAGAATGGTATTTGAGTTGCTCCGGAGGTACCAACTTAGGATGAATCCATTGAAATGTTCCTTTGGAGTGACTTTTGGAAGGTTCCTTGGTTTCATTGTCCGACATCGAGGGATTGAAATTGATCAAGCCAAAGTGGATTCCATTTTGAAAATGCTTGAGCCTCGAGATATTCATGAATTGAAAAGCCTGCAAGGAAATCTAGCATACCTTAGAAGATTCATATCGAACCTAGCTGGAAGGTGCCAACCATCTAGTCGCCTCATGAAGAAAGGCGTTACTTTCAAGTGGGATCAAGCTTGTAGCAATGCCTTTGAAAGTATCAAAACATACTTGATGAAGCCTCCAGTTTTAGCAGCTCCTATACCTGGAAAGCCATTGATACTATACATTGCGGCGCAAGAAAAGCCTGTTGGAGCGCTGTTGGCCCAAGAAAATAGTGAGAGAAAAGAAAACTCCCTTTACTACTTGAGCAGGATAATGACACCAAACAAGCTAAATTATTCGTCAATTGAAAAGTTGTGTTTGGCGCTAGTTTTCTCAATTCAAAGTTGAAGCACCACTTTCAAGCTCATGTTGCCCGTCTTGTTTCTAAAGAAAATCCCATCAAGTTCGTGATATCAAAACCTGTTTGTAGTGATCGATTAGCGAGATGGTACCTCCAATTTCAACAATTCAAGATTTTGTACATCCCTCAAAAGGCTGTAAAAGGACAAGCATTGGCAGATCATCCGATACCTGATGACTGGGAGCTAACTGACGAACTACCTGATGAGGACGCAATGGTCGTTGAAGTTCAACCTCCATGGAAGATGTACTTTGATGGTGTTGCGTACCATGGGGGAGCTGGTGTTGGCGTAGTATCTGTCACTTCCCAAGGTGAAGTCTTGTCCTACTCCTTCACCTTGACACAAATTTGTTCCAACAATGTTGTTGAGTATCAAGCATTAATACTTGGGCTTGAAATGGACGTTGATAAGAAGTAATTGTAGTTGCAAGTCTTTGATGACTCCCAGTTAGTAGTCAATCAGCTTTTAGGTAGTCACGAGGTAAGGAAGCCTGAACTACGCCCATATCATGATTACGCTAAAAATTTAATGGGGTGGCTTGGGGATGTGACTATTCAACATGTTCCAAGGAAAGAAAATAAGAAGGCTGATGTTTTAGCTGCCCTAGCTTCAAAACTAGCCCTGCCTGATCAAGCGCAAGTTACCGTCTGCCAAAAATGGGTAGTACCGCCGCCAAATGAGGCTGAAGGTGAAGAAAATGAACTCAAGCATCTTGTCGTTGTTTCTGAAGTTGAGAAAGAAGAATGGCGACAACCCATTATCGACTACTTATGCTATGTGATACTTCCAAAAAATCTGAGGAGAAGGACTGAAATCCTTCATCGTGCACCTCGCTTCCTTTACTACAAAGATACTCTATACAGAAGGTCTTGTGATGCTTAGGGGAAGAAGAAGCACTCCAAGCTTTGCAAGAGGCACATTTTGGGGTATGTGGGTCGCACGAGTCTCAAAGCTCCACTTCCATATAAAAAGGATGGAATATTATTATCCAACGATGGTAAAATATTGCTTGTACTACGCTCGAAGATGCAAGGCTTATCAATTCCATGCGAATTTTATTCATCAACCTCTTGAAATCTTGCACCCAACTGTTGCATTCTGGCCGTTTGACGCTTGGGGATTGGATGTTGTTGGACCACTGTCAAATTCCTCTGGTGGGCACTTATACATCTTGGCTGCAACTGACTACTTCTCAAAATGGGCTGAAGTTGTTTCTCTTAAGGAGGTAAAGAAGGAAAATGCCACAAGTTTCATCCGAATAAACATAATCTATCACTTTGGCATTCCTCGTTACATAAAAACGGATAATGGCAAACCGTTCGACAATAGGTTGATGAACAAGATTTGTGAACTCTTTGGATTCAAGCAACGTAACCCTTCTATGTACAATGTTGTTGCTAATGGTCTAGCTGAGGCATTCAACAAGACACTATGGAACTTGTTAAAGAAAGTCGTCTCCAAATCCAAACGGGATTGGCATGACCGTATGGAGGAAGCTCTGTGGGCATATAGGACAACTCACCGCATTCCAACACAAGCGACCCCTTATGCACTCGTTTATGGAGTTGAAGTCATCTTGCCACTTGAGCGTCAAATACCTTCATTATGACTGGCTATTCAAGAAGGGATCACTGATGAAGAAAATACTCGACTTCGATTAGCAGAGTTGGAGGCTCTTGATGTGAAGAGGTTGGAGGCTCAACAGAGTCTTGAATGTTATAAAGCTCGATTGTCTCGCGCCTTCAGTAAAAGAGTTCTCTTGAGTTCCTTTCAAGTAGGAGATCAAGTCCTTTCCATACGAAGACCCATTATTACTTCCCATAAACCTGTAGGGAAGTTCACTTCAAAATGGGATGGGCCATATGTCGTACAAGAAGCTTATTGAAGTGGGTCTTACAAGTTGGTTGATGCAGATGGCATGAGAATCGGCCTTCTCAATAGTAAATTTTTAATGAAGTACTATCCTTGAAGTTGCAACTCTCCTTGACGCATGAGCCTAAACTACATGTTCCTACACTCCTGGTCCGCATGAGTCTAAACTGTGTACGGCCCGCCCATAAAAATAAAAAAAAGTCTCCTAGGTTGAAAACCTCGAAAGAGGCAGCCTAGGCAAAAGATAGGACGTAAAAAAAATAATACCCATTCTGAACTACGGTATGACTTGATCCTCTTCACCGAGGTACGTACGCAGCTTAGAGTTTCATTCTTAGTTCAGTCGCATGAGTTCAAAAAATACATAGTGCCCCAATTTTTGTTCGAATGAAGTACGAAAGAATCTAACCCGTTTAATCAACACTTGAAAATCGAGTTGTGATACCATTCTTCTGTTAAAATTTGGATCACATTCGATTTAAAGGGGGCAAGCTGCTATGGTAAAATAGTGTCCTCACTGAAATGATGACAATGTTTGCATCAAAGCTTGGGGATTATCTATCTTCATGTTCGCATAACCTTCAAGTTCGTTGGACTTCATATTCGCTCACTTCCAAAAAAAATGGGGGGGGGAGGGAGAGAGAGAGAGAGAAGAGAGACATCAAAAGGGAACACAAATATAAGAAGAAAGATTCCTTGGCACAATGCTTCAAATTCAGTGAGACTTGAACCCAAGATTTTTACTAAGAATGAATATCTTTAATTTTGATTAATATCAAGAAAAAAATCTTGTGCTTTCGAGGCTTCCATACCAAAACATAAAAAAATTGGCAAAGTCGCACCAATTCGAAACTGTCGATATATCAAAATATGATGTTTACTTCAAAATATTAGTTGAAACTATCTTAAGGTATTGAATCCTATATTTTAGACATGTTTAATATTTTGAAGTCTTGTTTTCATAAAATCAAATGGTTCGTGATTTCGACATTCCTACATCAAGATACAATTCTCTTTGGTAAAGCTGCGCAAATCTGAAACTATCAACGTGTCGGAATCCAAAGTTAGATTCAAAATAATATATGAGACGATTATCAAATTATTTAATTCCTATTTTTGGATATTTCTTAGATCATGAAGTCTATTTTCCATAAAATCAAGCGGTTCATGATTTCGACATTCCTACACCAAGATATAAAAGTTTTGGTGAAGCTGCACAAATCTGAAACTATCAACGTGTCGGAATTTAAAGTTAGATGCAAAATAATATCTAGGACGATTCTCAAATTATTTGATTCTGAATTTTGGATATGTCCTAGATCTCGAAATCTATTTTCCACAGAATCAAGCGGTTCATGATTTTGATATTTATACACCAAGATATGATTTCTTATTAGTGAAACTGTACAAATCTGAAATTTTCAACGTGGGGGAATCTAAAGTTGGTTTCAAAATATTAACTGCGGTGATTTTGAAGGTGTTTGATTCCAAATTTTGGATATGTCTTGGATTTTAAAGTTTAGTTTCTAAAAGAATACTAAATGGCACATACTTTTAACGTTCTCACATTCAGATATATATCTCCCACCACAAAAGATGCAAAGATGATGAACAATATTATCCTCAAAGAAGGAGGATGTATTTCCAGATATAGAGAACTTCGAGACATGAACGCCAACGACGTTTAAAAAAAAAGCCAAGTTCCACCATAGGGACATCATAATAAGCAAAGAACAGTTGACATTGAACCACGAAGGAAGAAGGGGCATTAATGAAAACGTGTGATATAAAATAAAATAGATAGAGTTTTCTTTCATAAGAATAGTCGCTAGTTAATCAAATACGGAAAAAAAAAAGGCGAATAAAATACTCTATATTGACTAATCTAAGCACAAATTGTGATTGGCCAAGTCTTTAAGAGTTGCCTCTAGGTGTTGTTTCTTCATCTCCATGCCGGCCAAGTCATCAGCAGTTGCCAAGGAAACATCAGAACATCTACGGTACTCCTCTTCAGCAGATGAGACTCTAAGATTCAATCTCTTCAACCTCTTTCTTGGCAACACCTCGAAGAGCTGTTAACTGTTTCACCTTATCCTTGGCCTCTTTGAGAGATCGACTCGCAGTAGATAATTTCTCGGCCTTCTCCCCTTTCTCAGTCAAGACAAGATCAAGTTTTTCCTTGGCGTTAAAAATGACTCTGATTTTTCAACATCCACAACCTTGTCAGAAAGAGTTGACCGTGCCTGGTCATATGATGTGGCAAGCTCAAAGAAAGACTTCAATAGTCCTTTTACAGGGGAAATATCCATACCCTTTCCGTCCATCTCCTCGAGAATTACTTCGATCTCGAATTGAAGAGAAGAAGCATTGTCTGCGGTAAGGTACTTGAGTTTGGCATGAATTTTAGCCCAAGCATTTAGAATGAAATCCTTGCGAAGAGTCAAGACAACCTTCCTTCCATCAAAGATAGACATGGTTGGGGATGATCGTTGGTGAAAATTAGGCTCGAATTTCGCTCCAAGACTAGGAATGGAAGTTGACTCTAGGTCTGACTTAGCTATTGGAAGTGATTTCCTCGAGTCTGGCTCCGCGACAGATTCGCTACTACCTTGGGGCTTGCTTTGGTGGGACGCCATTGAAATGTGAACACCATTTTCCTGCATAGAAAAGTATATATGATCAGTTAAACTACCTAGATATTATAAAATAATATGAAGGTTTTAATCATTACCTCTTTGATAGCCGTCAAAGTCTTTAAAGCACTACCGATGCTGTCAGTAATCTCGACTACACCCAAATTAGCATCTCCTTGTTTGTTAGAATATGGCTTCACCTGCTTGAAGTTTTGATCTCTATGACTACTATCACTCTCGTTTTGGGACGAACATTTTTTGGAGGTAGGTAATGGTACCTAATGGAAAGGAACCCTCGTTGGCTTGATGGGCCTGAACAAGGACCTTCTTTTTAACTTCTTTATATGGAGGTTCCTTGACGTCGCATGGTACAACCACTTTGGATTTTAAAGTAGGAGGCTTGCCCTCCCTGTTATGCTCTTAAGGCGTGATCTCTAAAGGTGTAGTAGCAAATGACCCAGCGGTATTCACCAAAGATTGCAAGTGGTTTTAAAGGAAGCGTCCATGCACTCTTTCCCACTAAGACTTATAATCGGACAAGACATGATTCATCATCTTGGGCATAATAAGGGTAAATGTGGAATTTGACCTACTTTTAGACAAAACACAAATTTGTTTAAGTTCCAATCCTTTGTCTAAAGAGCACTCACGAAAATCTTGATCCAAGCAACCAGGGACATCTTGATCAAAAATGAATTAATGACTGAAATGATGAGGGCTATAGGGCTCCACGATGAAGGTCGATCCATTTCTCAAAGGAATGTAATTCGAGTGAATACTCATAAAATAATTTGACTCGGACTCTTCCTCGTTGCCATCATCATGATAATAATGGTTGAGGATTGCTTGGCATTGTGGAAGTCCATACGGCTCTTTCTCCTTCATGAATACGTTTTCTCGTGTCATCATTCCCAAAGTATCTTGATGTTCCCTCACCTGAGTATATGGCCATCAGAGGAGTAGTCGGCCTATTCGTTAGAGCAAAATGAGTCTTGAAGTAGCAGGCCAACCAACCATACACATAATGAATTGGAAAGTAAACTCCAGAATAATCGAGTGGTGAGCCATTTGAAATTGTGTTTCATCCCCTGTAAATGCTAGCTAAGACTGGAACAGCGAGGTTAATTCTTTGCCCACACGCTAGAAGGCCTGCAATCTTGAAAGTCTCAGGCCGAATAAAGTCGCCTTCTTTTGTAGGGAGCGCAAAGACACATAACCAGCCAAGTATACTTCGTCTTTCTTGTCACTTACAATGGCAAGTTTAACAAATAATGCATCTTCAACTTCCGACCAATTGACCATTTTAAATATGGCTCCAGTAGGGTTGTGTGTTGATTTGGGACGAGCTGACTTCTTTTCTTTTCTTGCTGGAGGTTGTTCATACTTTAAAACCTTTTTGCTCCAAAACTCGATCCATCTTCTTACAGGGAATTTATGATTTTTAGCGTTTCCCTCTTGGAGTTGGTGATATGCATCAAACAATTGCTGACAGGCTTGTGGAAGGAACATTTTACCCTTGTCATTAGCACCTGTAAGTTCTCGAGTATTTGGAATAACTTCCTCATAAGGAGACCCCATTAAAGGCAGGCCCCTAATAGTGCACAAATCCCAAAGGGACATGGATAACTCTCCAACAGAGGTAAGTAACGTGTTTGTTAGAGGACACCAAGCCTCGCAAAAGGCTTGCATGATGCTTGTAGAATGATCATAAGTAAACAATGAGGCATAGACAGCATCGTAAATATTGGTGGCCCTAAATTCTCGATGGTTCCTACTAAGAATATCTTCGGTCCACTCCCAATAGCCGGGGATATAATGAAATTCGCCACCAAAAGTTAAGGAATCACTCCAGTATACTTCTCCTTTGAGGATTCGTCGTCCTAAGCATGGGAGGGAACTTGCCACATTTTTAACTTTGTGCTTAGGGGAACGGAGAGTCCATGTCTTGAATTTACGTTTGATGTTTTTAAAGGTCCAATCTATCAAACGAAATGGATTTTGCAAGGATGGCCACGAAGCTGCATATAAGTCGGTCAGTGGTGTATCAACTAGTAATCTGGCCTTTGTTTTACCATCTTTGTGCTCTGAAATTATAAGGTACTTGGACGTAGAGGAAGAGGATGTTGAGTCTCAGAAGTAAACCATGTTCAAGCTGCATAAAAAATAATAATAATAATAATAAAATCATTGAAAGATTTTATTTTAAAATCAGCAGTATCAATAGGTCGCTGAATATGGGTTGGAATATTAATAGTAGTTTTACTATTAGAAGTAGAAGCAATATCTTTTTGTGAGGCTTTATGAAAATCCTTTATTAAAATAATTAATTCATCTAATTTTTTATCAAGAGAACTAATATGCTCTCCTAACACTTTAACATACAAACTCAAATAATTATTTTGAGCAATTAAATTATTAATTTCATTAATAGTAATCTGGGCAACATCACTTTGAATAAACTTTTGAAAAGCAGAAAAAGTTAACCCAGTATTATTAGGTAATACAAAAGGTGGTTGAGGAGGGTAGATGGCCCTAGTTATAGTTCTATTACTTTCCTTAAAAGTCCTTTCAATAACCTTAATATATAAAGGTAAATAAGCGGTTATAAACCATGGAACAAAATAAATAATTTTATTATGTAAAGCACAAATTTCATAGAATTCTTGTGAAATATTGTTTAAATCATTTTGGCTATAAGCTTCAAAAAACCAAGTTTTAAACTTGTTCCATTTTTCATTTTGAAATTCCTTTGAATGTGTTTCCTTGCCAGAGAACCTGGACTAAAATCAATTTTATGACTTAACATAACTTACACATTATTTGGGTTGGACGTCTCATTAACGTCAAAATCCATATC
>ML353563.1:0-143645 GCA_005239505.1 Nicotiana paniculata | reverse complement strand
CATCGGTTGCTTAGCCTTACGTCGCCCTTCCAAAGAACCTCAGGAAGGCGCCGCGTAATACATTACTCGTGCCAAGACAAGATGATTCTTCCTATTTTCAACTTCATTAGGTTTCTGTTATAAAGGCATTATGTTGATTTGTTGTTCATTTACTTTATTAGTTTACATTATTCATTTAAATGATTTGTTTGCTTGGTCATGTCAGCAAACGGACATCACTTTCCTTTGCTGAGGCGGGGGCGGCTACCGAATGTTACGTCATATCACGAATTACTTGTTTTGTTTTTAATATGATGAAAAGATATTTAATCAAAAAAAGAAAAAAAACGATTCAAGAGGAAAAATGGTAAGGAAAAGAAAAAGATCCTCCATAGTTCTTTTTGAATAGCTATCAAATTCAAATCTTTTGTATTTGACATTTTCCTTTGATGTATAGGCAAATTAGGAACGGATCATCATTTGCTTCTACTTATGGTTATTCAGTCCTTTAAATATTCAATATTCCACATGTATCCGAAGATAGTTTCATTATTTGGAGGACAAATTGATCTTTTTCTCTTTTCCGGTAGTCGTATTTATCATTATATTTAATTTAATATTGTTTTTCTGAAACTGTTGATTTCTTAAAGTTCTCAAGTTAGTGGGAGTAGATGGTCTCTCCATTCCAAAATGATCAGTAAATTATTGAAAAGGAGAAACACCAGGAATTTTCTTGAATAATCTTGAAATTCATTTTCATATCCAAACATTCTATGTTCTTTAAATTTTTCATTTGTGGTCACACATAGCAGTTAAGTCTGAACACTACTTATTTAAAGTTTCACATACAATGTCAAAATGTTAGTGTAATAATTCACATCGGTTATTGCATTCTTCCTATCAATATCTCATAATAAAGAGTTTTATAATATAAGGCGAAAGAAACGTAAATTAAATTTTGCATGAGAGAACAAATTTTGTATAACAAGATCATAAAAAGTAGACATGCAATAGTTTGTATACTTTTATTTTTTTATTATAGAGGACCAATCAGGTTTTGATATGGATGGAGAGATACCTACCTTTAGTGGCATTTTTTTGACATTTTAGTCTAAAGTGAGTTGTAATGCATAAGAAAAAGAGATAATGCGAGAATTCACCAAATTGAGTTAATACACACCAAAAATGAATAACGATATTTAGGATTGTCACGATCCAAATTCATGGAACATATTATTCGTTTTGACCCAATTGACTTCATGAATTTATCTCTTAAGGGTCGTTTAGTAGGAGGTATTAGGAAAACTAATGCAAGCATTTGCTCTATGCAATACTAATACCTTATTTGGTATATTTTTTCAACTTGTGTATAACTAATACATTGTATTAGTTATACATCATACTTGGCGTTATCCTATGCATAAGTAATGCATAGAAAACCATGACATTAGTAATATCAAGGCTTTAATGCATGCATTAGCATGATTAAAAATAAAATTGTCCTTAAAGTCCCTTAAAGCTAGTGAAGATGGAGGGTATTTTTGTAAGAAACTATTTTTCTTAAAAATTATGCAATCCATTATAATTTTAATACACCACACCAAACAGTAGATAAGAAATAATATTTGCATAACTAATGCTTGCATTACTAATCCATGTATTACTAATACACTTTATTCCGCACTATTCTTATACACCCTACCAAACAACCCCTTAGGTTATGCTATTATCGAGTCCAAAAGCGTGCCTACCATGTGAAATTTGTGCTATTCCTTAATACTCTTCATTTTTCTCTTCCATAAGGATGTAAAATTTGCCTAACGTGACATATGCACTCCTTATTCAAAAGATAGTAGTCAGCTTACAAGTCTGTAGTCTTGTTGATCTGCCCTCATTAGTTCGTCCTCCGTCAGTGGCACATTAGGAGTTCCTCAAAATACGAATCCATACACTTACTAGCTAAGGCTGGATCATCAAAGACCAGATTTCTTTTCTTGATACCTTCCTTATACTCTATTTCTTAAGAGACTTACCTATATTCAAAGAGTTTAAACTATCGAATGAGTGTCTACATATATAGACCTCCAAGCATATGGGATGTACAACTATGGGTAAACAAAAAAGACTTACTTTATCATAGATTAAGTTCAAGTCTCTATCAAATTAGTAAATAGTTTCTCAACACTATGATTTATCATCTTAAAGTTCCATAAACTAACATAAAGTCGCTTAGACTATGAACAAAATTATAATCTCATGTACCAAAAGTAGTTGTTTTGTTGAAAAACTAAAAAGGTAAATAAATCATGTGCCCTCTTAATAAAAAAGATAAAACTGTTAAATAAATGTCAATAGGTTTATATACATAATAAAAAAAAATTAATTATTAGAAATAAACAAGAACTTACATTAGTCGGAAGGCATTAAAATTGTAATTCATCATACCTGTACCGTGTGATATTAGGTAAAAGGGGAGAAGGAAAAAATAGAAATTCATGGCCCCTTTGTGTTGTTTGTCGCCAGAGTTGAAAAATTGCCTACCAAAACCTTTTGCTAAAGCCTTCCCAATCATTGACTAAGAGTAATAATTAAACTAAAATTAATAATTTCTCTAACTATGGCCCGGCTGCTCGATTTTTAAATTTTAAGTTGTTTCATTTGTTCTATTCTTTAGTTTTCCCTCTAATTACTTTCTTGAAAGTAATTTTTGGTTAAATATGTGATTGTTTCACGATCAGATTAGCAAACATACTTCGACTTTCCCCTCCACTGACCATGCTTCAATTCCTCTATCTTGAATACGTATGCATCATTTTGCCTAAATAGTTATGTAAATTAAAATATATTACTCTTTGGTTTGTATATGGACTTACTATTTTGACGATGTTAGATATTATTGCCTAGCTAGAATTTTAACATAGATCAAGCGATTTCTAAAAATATTCTGGAATAATTATTTACTTAACATCATCTATATATACCACCCTCTTAATTTTTAGTGGGGATATCTATAAGTTCACACCCTAAAGTTATATAACCACTTTACACCCTACAGTGGGGAAAATTCGAGTATATACCATCCTAGCTAGTGAATTGGGAATCAATCAACACATTTAATTAAAAATGCATAGTCCATTCGTTTTGATCATTTCAATAGATACACATAACAACTCATACTATAGTTGTCATCACGAAATATTCTTTTGTAGCTATCAAGGCCACTACTAGAAAATCGTAAATTTCCGACTGAAAAATACTGTCGGAATTGTCAAAAAAAACTATCAGCTATATATATTTTTAAATTTCGACCATATTTTCGACCAAATCGGTCGCAACTTTTGGCGCAAAAGTCAGTTTAACTCGTTTGACTTCAATTCCAAGCGATTTGGTAGGTTGTAACGACCTGACTGACCGTTTTTAGCATTTGCACTTCTCTCGGTAGTTTTAGGGTACGAGTATCTCCACACGAGATATTATGGCTTGTGTGAAGCATCAATTTTTTTCAAGTTATTCAGAATCAATTTGGAAGAATGAACTTCATGATTGAAGCTTTAAGTTGAAAGTTGACCAAGTTTTACTTTTAGTATTGAACTCGGATTGGAGTATTGATAGTTATGTTAGGTCCGGATGGTGATTTTGGACTCGGGCGTATGTCCGGATTTGCATTTGGATATTTCTAGAAGGATTCTGCACTAATTGGCGAAAGTTGGAAATTTAAAGATTTGGAAGGTTCATAAGTTTTACCGAAAGTTGACCTTGAGGATATCGGATTCAGATTGTAGTTCCAGGAATCGGAATAGCTTCGTTATGTCATATGGAATTTGTCTGCAAAATTTGACGCCTTTTGAAGTTGATTTGATATGGTTCGGACGCTTGGTTGCGATTCTAGAAGTTCTTGAAGTTTATTATGATCTTCATACGTTTTGGCGTCCGATTCGTGCTTTTAGAGGCTATTTTGATGTGTTGATCGCGCGAGTGATTTCGTGTTGTGTTCTTGGACTGTTGTGGTTGGTTGGTTTGGAGCCTCGGGGGGGCTCGGATGAGTTTCAAATTGATTTCAGAATTGTTTTATGATTTTTTAGTGCTGGTACTGGTGTTAGCGCATTTGCGATGTTTTTGTCTCAATTGCGACTATCGCATTTGCGAAGCCTACCTCGCATTTGCGAACCTGGGCTACTAGGGAAGGGACACGCATTTGCGAATAAATGTCGCTTTCACGAAGCCTGTTGAATTCACATTTGCGGACTCTGTATCGCATTTGCGATTAAGGCAACCAGTGTTCGCATTTGCAACCTTTTTGGTTGCATTTGCGAAGGCGGCAGAAATTTTCAAGCTTCGCTTTTGCGATGAATTGTTCGCTTTTGCGGGGTTCGCATGTCGCAAATGCGACATTTGCAGCTTGCATATAGCTGGGTAATTCCGAGACTTAGCTTCATTTTGTTATATTTTGAACCCTAGGTTTGATGGGAGGCGATTTTGTGTAGGAATTTTCATAACAAACCATTGGGTAAGTATATGGACTCATGGGGCTATAGGTGGTCAAGACCTACTCTTGGACCCGAGTTTGGACCTGTAACGACCCTGTAGGCATACAAATTTTATTGAAATTAAATCCGTAAAATAATTGGGACAATATTTTAAAATTCAAGATATATCAGTTCAAATAAATTTATTAGACTAATATAATTGGATTAATTATAAGCCCAATATATATGGATTAAATAAAGAAATTTTTACATTCCTATGCCATATAGGAAACTATATTACCCTCAATGTTTAAGGTTTGATATAATTACATTTAGTATACTTAATTATCAATAATACCATTAGTGGTTTTTAAGGGTATTAATTACACTCCTAATTTAATGGTACTGTATATTCCTTCTAATATCACTCCCCCCACGTTTCTCTCTACAATTCTCACACCTTCACCCACGTTTCCCTCCCACACCCACGATTTTTGTATCAAAATCCCATTATTTCTTCTACCAAAATCAGAGAAATATTAGTAACCCAGCACCATTAATTTTTTTCAGGTAATTGTAACGACAAATCGCAATGCTAATTTGTACTTTATGTATTAAGGCCAATGCAATCATCCTTCCAGAGAAGATAAAATACTCAAGGTGCAGGGAGTCCACTTCATAATTCATCCTAATCTGGAGCATTGTGATGGAGTAAATTACCAGTTGTCTAACACATATCTTAACGAGGAAAAAAAACTCTACTTTTTTATTTTCATTTTGGACACCTTTTCAACTTTAATTTCGTACATAACACCCAAATTAGTCTGTTCATTAATAAAATCTTTATAACTTTAATATTTTTTATTGTTTGTCTCTATTTTTGATAACCAAATTGTATTGTCTTTATTTTTTAATTTATGCTGCCAAGTTCATTGCTTTATGATTCACGAAAAGATAATCATCATATACCATTTTAAGAAAAAGAAAGAATATTGTGAAACCTGGATTCCTTTAATGAATCGTTTCTGTGTTATACAAATAATCTACAATTTATCTATAAAATATCTATAAACTAGGTACATTGAATTTTAGTATCCCAATTCCCATTCAATTGTAGCTTAATTGGGATTTTCCACATAATTGTATTTTTTGCAGAAGATTTGTAGAAGTTTTAGTCGTTTTTGATTTGTGAAAACAGAAAATAAAGCATCTACAATCAGAATACAAATAATCTACAATTTATCTACAAAATATCTACAAACTGGGTACATTGAATTTTTAATATCCCAATTACCATTCAATTGTAGTTTAATTGGGATTTTCGACATAATTGCGTTTTTTGCAAAAGATTTATAGAAGTTTTAGTCGTTTTTGATTTGTGAAAAAAGAAAACAAAGCATCTACAATCAGAATACAAATAATCTACAATTTATCTACAAAATATCTACAATCTGGGTACATTGAATTCTAATATCCCAATTCCCATTCAATTGTAGCTTAATTGGGATTTTTGACATAATTGAGTTTTTTAATTGGTATAACAACGTGGTCATCCAAAATTTTCCAGAACAAGTTTCACCAATCAATTTCATACATTATTAATTCAATCCGAACCAAATGATGAGGCTAAACGTTTCTATGAACAATTAGAGGAAGCTAGTCGTCCAATGTATGAAGGCTCGGTGCATTCTAAGTTATCTGTTATGGTTAGATTGCTAAGTATTAAATAGGATTGTTTTATTTCCCAAGCGAGCATGGATTTTATTATTGGACTTGTGAATGCACTTTATCCGAGTAACATTGACTAACAAAAGATTTCGACACTGCTAAGAAATTGGTTTCTAAGTTGGGTCTTTCAGCAGAGAGAATTGATTCTTATGAGAAAGTTTGCATATTATTCTATAAGGATGACACATCTTTAGAGAACTGTAAATTTTGTAATCAGACTCGTTTTAAGGAAGTCACAAATGCCAGTACGAAAAGAAAGTTTCAGTTAAAGCGATGCATTACTTACCTCTTATACCTAGATTAAAGAGGTTGTATGCATCAATGAGCTCTGCTCCTCACATGAGATGACACTATGAACATAGAAGGCCACCTGGTATTCTATGTCATCCGTCAGATAGAAAAGTATGGAAGCATTTTGATAGGGTGTTCCCCGAGTTTGCTAGTGAACCAAGAAACATTAGGTTGGGATTATGCACAAATGGATTTACTCCATTTATTGTCTCTACTGCACCATATTCATGTTGGCCAGTGTTTGTTACCACGTATAATCTTCCGCCGGAGTTGTGTATGACAAGTCCATATCTGTACCTAACTTGTATTGTTCTAGGTCCACGCAATCCGAAAAGTTTGATTGATGTATACTTGCAGCCTTTGATTGATGAGTTACAATTATTATAAGAACAAGGTGTGGAAATATATGATATATCAACTAAACAAAACTTCAGATTGCATGTTGCTTTGATGTGGACTATAAATGATTTTACGATTGTAATGTCTAACTCATACTTTTTGTTATGAAGGAAAAGGAAAGAGGGCGATATATGAGTCACACTGAGGTCTTCGAAGAGATGCATAAGAAAAAGAAGAAGGATGATACAAGAGAACACTAGGCAGAGACACGTGCGTCAGACACATATGTAAAATACTAACTTCATAATTATTTATGGTTTATTAGTATTAGTTTGTTTACATAATAATGTTTTCATTTCAGGAAGAATATCATAAAAGGGTGGAAGAATGACAACAAACTCAGCCTTCTTCAACTCAACTAACACCTGATGATATGACTTCATTATGGACAGAGGCAGCAGGTGGTGTAAACAAAGGTAGAGTCTACGAACTTGGAGTACGTCGACCTACAGGTCATCAAAACCCACTCTTAGCCAATTCTTCTTCTTCTCAAAATCAAGAACAAATGGAAGATATGACAAAAGAAATTCGTAATTTGAAGCAACAGTTGGACTCCCAATTCGGAGCATTTGTTAAGATGCAGAAATTCATGAGAAAATATGGGCATGATCTATCTGATGATGAGGATGAACGAACTGAATCTGATGTGTAGTAGTTTAGGTGTAGTGTTTTGGTTGATTTGTAAACTTGATTGTGAGAGACAACTTTATGTTTTGTTTTTAGACTTGAATGTGGGCTACTATTTGGATATTTTTATGCCCAAAATTGTTAAGTTTAATAGATTTGTTGGTTTAGATTGTGCTAATGGTTGGATTTATTGGTTTAGATGTTATATTTATTGGTTGGTTGTTGGCGTTATTGTATTGTAGTTGTTTGACAGGTGGTTTGATAACCGTTGCAAAAATAATTGTTACCATAGGCCCTTTTTTTGGTAGTGTGTAGCTCTAAATTGAGTAGAGTTATGCCTAGCTTTACAGAAAATTCTGATAGATTTCTGACGGAAACAATCAATTTTTCCCAAAAATACCTAAATTCCCGATTGAATTGGTCGGGAATTAAAAAAAAATAATTAATATTTAATAGTTTTGAAGGATTCCACCAGAAATTAAATAAATTTTAATTTTTAATTATTAATTTCCGACTGATTTGGTCAGAAATTATATATTTTTATTATGTAATTTTAAATAAATATTTATTTTTATTTATATTATTACAACTAATGCGGTTGGTAAAATTCCGACCACTTTGGTCGGAAATTTGAAAATAATTTGGTCGTCTGACTTTTTGAACGTTCCAACTACTTTGGTCAAAAATCACTGACGAATTCGGTCGGAAATTGTTTCCGACCAACTATTTTCCTATCGATCAATTTTGGTTGGAAAGTAGCCAAAAATTCGTGATTGCCGACCGATTTCTGGCCGTTTTCAGCGAGTTTCCAGTAGTGGGCCATTTCGTATCGAATATAATAGCATCTCGTGTTGTCAAAGTACACAAGTAGTAATTCACATTAACAGATGTCATAACATAGCAAAAACATTGTAAAAATCATTTATATTGTATATCGATTCTGCCATTGGCGAAAGCATACTACGAAGTAACCAGGGGTGGATATAGTGTTAATATTTGAGTTCATCTGAATTCAGTAACACTGGTATATAAATTCAGTAAATGTTATAGATTTTGAATCCACTAAAACAATAGGCCGTGATAGAGTCATGAACTCGAACCCATGCATAAAGATCAAATTTTGGATTCGTCTTTAGAGGTCGCACATGTAGATTCTAATTAGTTATGTTAATCCTTCATAAAATAATACGGTGGGCATCATTAAGTAGATGAAACCAGAATGAACTCGTATCGAACTGATCCAATGAGTCAATGCTGAAACAATCAGACTGGTGAAATTCAGGATTGCTCTCCAAGATAACCACCGTGTTTTCCATGTCAATATTCATCTTTTGATTTTCCCCGAATGTAATAATACTGCTGCTGCAGGATGACGAAACATCAGGTGATATCAAACTGTTGTTGCTGGATGTTGTTCCTATCGTTAGATTATTCATAGCCAGGAATAATACGGGTCTTTCTTGAGCTCTTTTGAATTCTGGATTTATCTTCTTCTCACTTTTCTCCACCCTTTTGCGCCTTGCCTTAGACTTCATGAGTAGGGCATCATTTTTCATACCCATATGCTTCTTTAAATGTGTGTGGAAGAAGTTTTTTACGTCGTTGTCAGTTCTTCCTGGCAATTTTGCAGCAATAGCTGACCACCTACAGATATATATATATTAACACAAGGAAATTCGCTAATTAATTAATAGATACATGTAGTTAAAGTAAAGCTAGAACTTCTTACCTGAATCCAAGTTCCTGATACATTTTGATGACTGTTTCTCTTTCTTCCATGGTAAAGGGTCCTTTCTTAACATCAGGATGGAGGTAGTTCATCCATCTGAGTCTACAACTTTTCCCAGTTCTTGAAAGCCCTGCAATTATGTACAACCCAAGTTCACGAGGCTAATTAATTAAGTACAACATATTAATAATAAACTTAGAACAAGAAAGGTTTACAAGTTTTTTACTGCATGTGGAATGGTAATTCAAGGAATGAATTATCCTAACATATGATCATTTTAAAAAAAAATGCTTTTACTAGTGGGTGGAACCTGCAAATTTGGGCATGTGACTCCAATTCCAAATCCCATATCTCATGATATAAGATTTCAATTTCTGGTCTTCCTCTGGAGACCATGCTCCCTTCTTTATCTCCTCCATGTTTGTACTTTTCTGCTGATGTTGTGGTACATTTGAGATGATTGTGGGGAAGCTGTAGGACTGCTCCTGGATTTGAATTCAGTACTTATGTTGGAATTTCAACTTTCTATTGGGAAGTAACTGGGCATTATATAGACATTTCTCACGTAGTGTGAGGGAATATTTAGTCAATTTATAGCGTTCTTTCCAAGAAAAGAAGTACTCTCAGCAACTACTTCATTGGTTTATCTTTTGTGTTTCGTGTGTGTTTTTATGGTATTTCTGCTAATTTTAATACTAATAATTCTTTGAAGGAGGAGTTGACTTGAGCTGTCTGTAGGGCATTAGATTCAGAAGAATGAACCCTCTTGAAAGATTTTGAAAAATTCGAAGAAAGAATAACTTTTCGCTAGAGATTAAGCTAGCGTTTGGCCATAAATTTTTAAATTTGATTTGAAAAATCTGATTTGGATGAAATTCGGTTTGAAGATAAAAATGTGTTTGGACATCCGTTTTCAAGACATATTTCCTAAATTTATTTTGGAAAAACATGAAACATGACTTATGCCCACAAATTCTAAAAACTACTACAAACACTCAATAGTACCATTATTAATAATATTCATTATATTATAGCAAACCATATTCTTAAACATAAATAAATATGGTACAAAATTATCAATTTTATAATGAACTGCATGATACACTATCGAATGACCGGAAAGACGAAACAACATTATTACAAAATAATAAATGGTGAGCTCCTTTATAAAAATACAAAAAATTGGGGCAGTTTTTATAAAATCTAATGCTGATATTTTGGCATAGCTGATTTTGGGATTTGAATTTTTGTCAAAATATAAATAAAATCAATGGTCAAACATGTGTTTGCCAAATAAAACCTAAATTTATTTTGACAAAAATCTATGGCCAAAACGGTCGTAAACGTATTCGAGGATTCTAGGTTTGTACACTGTAGTTACATAGTAGGGCATGGAAGTGGTCAAAATTAATGCAAGCTTGTAGAACTAGATTTTGCTAATTTAATTTGGTAATGGTGGTCAGAATATTATTTTTTGCATGGACCAAACGATGTACATGTTTTACAGTAAACTATAGAAAATTAATCAAATAGGAGTAGTATATAATAAAACAAATCCAGTTGCCTATGGCCGAGGCTTATTTCAAACCTCTCAAGGATTAAATAAACTAATTTTCTTCAGAATTTTTTTAATTGAATATAGCTAGATAACCTCTTTTGATCTATTCCATTTGCTTGTCCTAGGATAGAGCAAAAATAGTAAATTAAGAATGATAATGGTTTTTTTAATATAGGAATTATATTAGTTAAGAACAATAAATGTTTCAAATAGCAAAATGAAAATACGAATCAGGAATTAGAAAGGTGGGATGGTGGGATAAGAATTGCTTATGTATTTTTTTTCTGATGTAAGCCCTGAAAATATACCAGAGAAATATCTTACTACTAGCGGGGCAGAGCCAGCATGTTCCTTACATGTTTGGTCGAACTCAGTAACTTTGATTAGAATCCTATATTTATTTTTAAATTTTTTTTGAAATATTAATTTAGAACCCAATAATTTAAAATAATTAGAATTCTCGAACTCATAAACTTCAAATTCTGACTCCACTGTTACCGGATGGGAGGGGTACTAACTACTGAAGGTGCTTGGTCCAAGAAAGTCAATTCCTAACTTTAGAAACAAAGTTACAACATGCAAATGAATATGGCTCAGAGTGTGTTTGGTATGAAATGATTTCCAAACAAATACTCTACTTATCAAACATAATAATGTTAATTATACGCTTATTGTATAACTAAAAGAAACAGAATTTTGGAATGTGTAATTCTCAGCTTAAGCCTAATATCAACAGCCTTTAGAACCATGCATGTCTATATATTTGAGAAGCTCCTAAAAGTAATTAATCGAACGAGAATAAACTAGTTTGCATTAATTTAGTGTTTTTAATTGAGCACACTTTTTTGTCTTACATTATGAAAGTTTTCTATATAATTAAAATGAGGAAGCACAACCGCGTTTATGAATTTTTAACTCACAAGTTCTGTTGTCTCCAGAGGCGGATCCAGAACTTTTACGCGACAGGGGCACATTATTCTGTTCAACCAGTGCCCCCTAATTGCTTTTAGTGTTCAGGATGTCAATTGCTTTAAATTAACTATTTTCAAGATATTTATGTATATATATACAGTATTTGGGCCGAAGTTTACGGAGTCCGATGACCGCTCACTCATGCACATGGGTCCGCCTCTGCTTGTCTCTATCTACCTAATACAACCCATAGGCATATAGCACTGAAATGGCTTGCTCTCAAATAGTGACCAAAGATTGGAGTCTTTGTGTGGAAAATATTAGTGTGTTTATACGTATTTTTGTCTTTATATATAACAGGTTATCTAGCTTTTAAAGTCCAATATGACTTTCAAACGAGTGAAGACTCTGTATGTCATTGGTCACATTATGTTAAGAGTAAATGAACGAGTTGAATTATGTCTAATATTTCACACTGACTATTATCCAATATGACCTTTAATTGAAAATATCCATTTTTTTGTCCTCTCAAGGATATTCAGTGTAATAGTTTGTTTGAACATAAATATAATTTTGTTTGGCCATAAGTGTTTATGAGCAGAAGTAGAAGCGATTTTTGAGAAGCAGTAGTTTCTTTTTAAAAATATTTTTTAAAAAATATTTTTCAAAAGAATACGTTTAGAAGTAATTTTTAAAAGCTTGGTCAAATGCTAATTATTATTTAAAAGTATTTTTAGATTAACCAACCTAACACACATTAAATTGCTTCTCAATAAAATTTTGACACTTTTAAAAAATATACTCTTTAAAATAAGTTGATTTCTAGACTGTAAAACTTAATTTTGACACAGCTTGTGCATCAAGTAACGGGTGTCGAATAAGAATTAAGTTGATCGATTAATAAATTTCTTTATTCTTTTTAATATTTAATTATTTATTCCTGGTCAGCAGAGTGTGTTCTGGTTCTACGATGTCTTAGCTCGTGTCGTGTGACCAAGGAAAAGAGAAGTGTAATTTTTTTTTAAAATTAATAAAAGGAAGACGCCCTCGTGGTGTTTGTTGCTATTGTATTTATATATATATATATATATATATATATATATTGGCGCTTTCTTTATATCATGATGATTTTCCTTTATTCAATAGGATTATTTATTCATTTAATAATAGGTTTATTTTGCGCGGTTATGTCAGCAAGCAGAGATCACTCTATTCCTTTTGCTGAGGTGGGGCGGCTATGTTTGGCTTCTGCTCTCTCTCCGGTACACAATAAGTGACCAATTTATTTTTAACACGCCTATTAAAAAAATACTAAATTCTATATAACAATATCTAGTATGACTAAATTATTCTTAATTAAATATTTAATGTGAGGAGTAAGAATTTTTTTTTAGAGATATGTACACAAGGATAATTTTGTAAAAATAAATTAAATTCTTTTTTGATTATAAAAATGAACACTTATTTTGGATCAAAATAAAAAAATAAATTGATCACTTATTGTGGAGCGAATAGCGAAGAGAGTAATTGCTTGCTAGAAATGTCTATGAAAAAGTAAAAACTAGAAACAAATAAAGAGAAGAATCTTCATGTAAAAATGTCTCCCATTAGCTAGTATTATGTTGAAGGAGGTAAATTTAAGTGAAGTAGTGTTCTGTTATTTTGTATATACTTTTGAATGAAACTTTTTACCAAAAGTAGTTTTGTTATTTTATAAAGGGTAAAAGTCGATATGTGTCTATACTATAGTTTTTAAGTATTGGTCAAGTTTGAAGTCGAGTAGAAAATTAGAGTTTTGGCAGGCGAATTCAATCGAGTCTATACCTTTGGGATTATGGGACGAGAGTTATTTTTCTATTTACATTTTTTGGGAGGAGTGGGAACGTACACGAAGACTTTAATTATAGAAAGGATTGACTTATACAGTACACGCTCTGTTTTAATTTATGTGAATTTTTTAATTTTTCGCGAGTCAATTTGATTAATTTTTAAAGCTAAATTGGATAAGATTATTAGTTCTACATTTTAAAATTAAAATTTACATATAAAAAATATACAAGAAGTATTATGAGTTGCAATTCTTCTCATGACAATATAATGAAAAAAATCATTTCAAAATCTTTAGTCAAAATTTACATAGTTTGAATCAGGAAAAACAAAAGATTTTACAAAAACTGACACAAATGGAGTATATTCTTTCTTTAAGGGTTGTCAAACCGACCAGCTTTGAGTCTTTATGGAAAATATACTACTAATTGATTTGTTGGCATTGAAAATGAACTCATAGATTGATTTCACACTCTTTTTCATTTGAAAATTGTGACTAGTTTAGTGATAATTTTCGCATTTTTTCTGTACTGAGACGTTGAATATATATCCCTTGAGTGCTCATCTTAAAGGACAAATCTTGAATAATGACCAAATCAATTCTCCCTTTTGGTCCTTTTATTAACCGTATAATAAGTGAAATGTTTTGGACGACGAAGGGTATTTTTGTAAAAAAACTTTTAGGGTTCAATTCTTAAGGTGTCCTTCAGCCGTGAAAATGGAGAGAAATTCAAAAATAGTTAGATTAATAAGTGGTCATTCAAAAATAGCTACAATTTTAAAAGTAATTGAAATTTAACCACTTTTCATGTAAAGATAAATCTGAACAAAAACACTGTTCAAAATCCGGAAAATACTCCAGCATAATATATTGGCTTCTGCTTTCTTGACCCCCACATGGGCGGTGACGAATTTGTCGGCCATCTCCTCAAATGTTTCTATGGATCGGGCTGGCAGTTGCGAGTACCATGTCAGTGCTCCCCCGGTTAGGGTTTCACCAAACTTTTTCAGTAATATAGATGGTACTTGCTCTTTAGCGAGGTCGTTGCCTTTCACTGTGGTGACGTAGTGGATGATGTGATCTTCAGGTTCTATTGTGTCGTCGTATATTTTCAAGTATGGCGGCATCTTGAATGTTTTGGGTATAGTATGTGGTGCGGCCTTGTCGCTATACGGTTGTTCCACAAACCGGCCGGCATCCCGTTTTGGTAGAAGTTTTGGGGCGCCCGGTATCTTATCCACCCTTTCTTGGTTCTCCCTTATTTGGTTGCGGAGTGCTTTGTTCTCGTTCTCCATCTCCTCCATTTTTCTTAGAATAGCAGCGGGGGCGTCATTACCTGCACCATTAATAGAGTGAGTGATACCTGTTGAAGGAGGGGGGACGTGCTGCTCATTGGTTGTTGTTGTGATGCTGACTCGTGAATGCGCCCTGCTTGCCCTTTGAGCGGGTTTGTCGAGTATACCGGTCAGTATACTCGTTAGCCATGCTTCTAGTAGTTTTCTCATCGCTTGTGGTGCTTCTTCCATCGCGGACGTAGAGGCTCCCTTTTCGTGGGAGGCGGTAACGCTGCCATGAGGGAGGGGTGAAACACTTCTCCTAGGAGAAGCGCTTGGTGTCACCAAGCGCCTGCCACTGCCTTCAATCTTTCTTCCTCGTTTCCTGTCATGTTAGATCGCGCAAGTAGGAAAAGAAAGTTCCTATATTTTGCTATTGGTTTTTCTTTAGATCTTGAAAAACTATGACTTTGACTAGAAATTCTCCACAGACGGTGTCAAATTGTTTAACAAAAAAATATGAGAATTTTTGCTAAACTAATTAAAAGATAGATAAGGTGAAGGGTAAATTCTAGGCAAATATAATAAGTCTAAGATCTAACACGTGTTCACACAATAATGTCCAATAATGCCCGAATATTAAATGTGGTTATTAAATGGAGCAATTGAGAACGAATAAAGGGACAATAATGAGCAATAAATATGTGAAATGACAATGAATGTAAATAGGAAGAACAATTCACCCAAATACCGAATGAGGTGGATGATTTTTCCTCCTGACAACAACGTGTGATAAATGGATATGGGAATGAACAAAGCTTTCTCGGATCTAATAGGTGAAAAGGCAGAATAAATAATAAATTCAATCACTGTGGGAAGGTAAAGTTTTGTATTATGTCACAATAGTCAACTTTTCACAAGAGTTCTTATCAGGGTGAATCTTACATGCCTTTTATCCTCTTTCTTTTACTATTTATATGAGATATTCCCAAAAACCCTAAAAAGTACAGCAAAAGAAATATTTATTCCTTTTGGTAGTTCCAATACTATACTAGCTGTTATTCCTACTCTTCGCTACTCAACCTCGGCCTTAATGTCTTGCTCGGCGGCTCCTTGTTGTTAGGCACTGGTCGACCTTGGTCTTATTGCCCACGTTGACCTGTGATTCCCGCACTTAATAACTTTTTCATGCCGAATTTTCTCAGTCTGATTTTGACTCATATACCGTGTATAAGCTAAACTCTATACACTAAATCATCTACTATATTAAGCAATGGACACACAGACAAGTACATGATCTATTTGAAATAAAATTTTATTAAATTGAATAAATGAATAAACAATTGTTCCATAAAGAATACTATAACAATACGCATGGTTTATGGTATATCCTAACATTCTTGTCGAGTACGCCGGCACAGTTGATTAAGATGTTGACCGGGTCGGAGATGTTGCCTTTTGACGGGAATGGCACGTAGGGAGGAATTGGAGGTGGAATTGATGTGGATACGGCGCCGTCGGCTTTTGAGGAGTTGGAGGAATAGTTGATGACGAGCTTAGCACCCAAAGATGATAAATGAAGGGCGATGGCTTTGCCGATGCCGCGAGAAGATCCGGTAACGATGGCTAGTTGATCTTGTAGTGGGAAGTTTTGGCCTTGGGTTGATTGCTGAGCAACATCAACGTTTTCTTCTGCCAAAGAAGCAACATTGACGAGCAATTTAGTGACTAGCTAGTTCAATCCGCTCGACTTTCGTTGTTGCATAGCAAATCAGATTATTTAATTCACTTCAAATAAGTTGATAACATGAAAAAATCGAATATACATACAAACTCGATTTACATTCTGATAAGTTATGGGAACTTGCATGGGTATTACACGGACTTTACTCATGAAGATCTAAATAATGCGGAACATCGGCAGAAATACATTTGTCACCTTCTATGAAGTGTCTGACCGTGAAATCTGATGCAACCTCTGGATCTCTAGTGACAGACGCCCACTCCACTCGTCCCTCTGTAATTGCGCCTGGTCCTCTATTCTTATACTCAAGATAGAATGGCTAAACTAACGACTCGCTTATAAATTCAACGCATCCTCTTGGATTTATAAAATGGTCAATGTAACTTTGCATGACCACTGTCCTAGAGAAATTACCCCACGATCGACCTAAAAATGTAGTAACATTACCCATTGTATCCAACTCTTGAGTTGCTTTTAGTGTTCAGTTTTGCAGCACTATTTCTGTTGTTAAGTTCCAGGATTTTCTTTGTTGTGCTGTGATTGTATTATAGCTTAGGCAGTGGCAGGCGTGCTTCAATTAAGCAGTTCTGGAACATGGCTGTTGCATCACCACAGATGAAATCTATGGTGCCAAATATCTCACAATCTCTATACAATTGCCGGCATCTTTAATTTTTGGGTATAGAAAGTGAGATATTCAGCTTATGCTCTTAATGCTACAGCTTGGTGGTTCTCTCGTCCAGCATTGTTCTTAAATGTGATATCTTGGGCCATGAAGCCCTTCCATTGACACCAAATGAAAATGTAACAAAGAATATTCATATCAGTAAAATCCAGATAAAAAATTATCCTACTATGGTTTAAGTAACGTAATAATTGATCTCTTACCCACAGTAGCAGTGAGACTTGTCTTGATGCCATCGCCACCGTAGCTCTTATTTCATGAAATTATGGTATTGTCCATGCCTTCACCGATTAGGACTATGTTTGTCTTCCATTTATCTACTTGAATATATTCATAATACGTCCCTTTCTTAATTAATTATGATGTAGTATTTATTTACACTATTATTTGGTGCTGAAATAATGGCATCTCTGTTATTGTGGTGTAATTTCCGGAGCCATCTTTACCAACAATTGCCTGAGGTGTTTGCACCTGTTGACCTTCACCACATAAAAGGAGTGGCAAAATGGCTATAATTGCAATAAACCACATAGCTCCGCCTGACATTTTCCTGCACTTGATGAACCATTACGTATCAGAATATTATTCAAGTTAGAAAATATGATGGATTAGAATATACAATGAACTCAAGTTTAATTATGGTAACCGTTTAGAAGATAGGCAACAATATTTAATAAACAAAAATCTATATAACCTTAATTGCTTTTAAAATTTATCAATAGCAGAAAATAGAACTGAACTTCAAATTCTTTCATGATGCTTCAATTGAGAAAATTAACGCATGTAGCCAACTTCAAATGTTAATATTGTAATAGTGGAGTGTTTAGTCGAAATAATTTAAGCCAATTTATAATGAAGTTTGGAGGAAAGGGGATGAGGGAAGGAATGACTTATAAATGGTAGAAGAAAATGACATGAATTAATACTCTATTAGTTAAATGGTGTTAGTTGAACGAGAACTGGAATTATTTCTTATTTAGTATATGGATATATTTGTACAAATGCTACTATTATTATTTTCTGTATAGCACGTAGCACAAATTACAGAAGAGAATATTGATTTTTCTCTATGGAGAAATTGAACAATGTTTGACAGGATTGTCTTTATATAAAAAGAAATTGGATTACTCCTTTGGGACGGAGCCATAATTCAACTTATGAGTTCAGAATAACTCAATAGATTTGGCCTAAATTTCATATGTGTGTTTAAAATTCAATTAATATATATAAAAGATTTATTCAAAATCCCAAAATTTCTTATTTTAGATTCTTTTTTGGAGGGTTGAGGGAGAGCATAGAACATTATTAAAATAGAAATTGGGGAAGTTACTAATGTCTGGTCTATTTCCCAATTGATAGTCATCTTTTAATTGATATTTATTTTGTGTTTAGTCTTATTTAGTATTACTCTCTCCGGTCTAAAATAAGTGAATTTTTGATTGTATTCACACATATTAAGAAATTCAACTTTTAACATTAATTAGTAATAAAATTGACCATATTAACCTTTACTATCTCTTCACCTACGCACTCCTAATATATACTCCAACACTATTCACTCCAAGGGCAATCTGTTGGGGCCCTCCCACTGCTATAACCATAAGTTATGGCAGCTCCAGCTCGCAACCACAGGGGCCCACCCCGCGAGGCTAGAGTGGGCTCAGCGGTCAGCTTTTTCCACTCTATTTTTATTACGAAAATATCTCACGTTAGGATCTGTTGCTCAAACCGAATCACGCCAACGTTATGGAGGTTCATGGATCGTGTAAAATAATAGTACCAAAGACAATACCTTCTCTCAAAAATGGAAAATTGTCTATGGAGATTCCATGCGGTCAGAAATTAATACAGACACAAAGGGCTTCAACAAGAAAGTCGTTTCGATCAAATCCATTCTTGAGGTCAAATAAAGACAAAAATTCATTCTTGAAATCTGGAAAAATTACTTATTTTGGACCATAAAAAAAGACTAAAAAATCACTTATTTTGGACCGGAAGGGGTATGTTATTAATGTTATTATTTTATGTTACAATACTAGCACTAATAACAGAACTTCTCCTTATAAGAAGAAAAACTTTATGCAAGTGATGTATTAAAGGTATACATTAAATTAAAGTTGCCCATCAATAAATATGTTTGTATCCTCTTTTAGTCTTCTTCTCGTAAAGTAATATTCTTGCGTGTTCCCCTTTTTTTTCATTAATTATCCCGAAAATAATGGTGTACAAGGGTTTCTTTAATAACAATAGAACATTATAAGGAAAAAAAATTTTGAAAAAGCTACCACTTATCGGTCTATTTTTCTAAACTAGTACTAATATGGTCTTTTGATCAATTTATTATGATGTTTAGTCTAAATTAGATGTCTATTTTGTTTGTTAAATAATACTCTCTGTATCTTTTGATTGTCACAGTTAACTTCCATAATCTTAAATCAGCTATCAAAATAAATTGGCTCATCACTTATATTCTGAGAATATTAAAAATGATCCTTTAATTATAATGAATTGTTGTAAATTTTCTTTTGAAAAATGAAAATAAAATATCCAAAAATACCCAGTAATAATGTATAGCAATGAATAAATTCCATCTAACTGCCCTGAATAAACATTACCATAGGTGACACTAACATGGACCAAAATGTAAAAAACATCTTACTTTTATAATTTATGCCTAATCTTTCTATAGAATTTGTTTAAATAATTTTAATGATTGTCCAATTTTAAAGTATAAAAGTAAGTTGAAACTTGGTGAATTCGTGCCAAAACAGAAGACGAAAATAAACAGAAGGGACAAGTATGTAACACATTAACTATAGCTTACAGAAAATGTAGCAGTAATTTGTGGGACATGAATTTTGGAGTGTAGGCATATCGACACCCTTCAATTCCAAAATCTTTATTTTTCTTTCATTTTTACTTGGGCGCTGCAGAATTCCAAAAACTCAATAATTTTGGCTCACTCGAGGTAATTTTTTTATATATATTTTAAGTTATATATGAGAATTAGGAATTAAGGATCTATGAAAAATAGCCTCTTTACCCATAATAAATAGAGTAAGATCTACGTTTAGAATTACCCATGCATAATCCTATTTATAGATCTACATTGAATATTTTATTATTGTATTTGAGAATCAGAGAGGGGAAAAAGTAAAGGCGCAATCAAATTAATCTCACCTATTGTGTGAAAATTTACACTAATATTCACAGAGTAAAAGTTTTTGTGGTTACATGGATTTATTTTTATATAATTCAATCATTCAGTATTTAAAGATTATTTTTCGGCTAATAAAAATTAGTGTCAAGGAGACTGCACAAGGTATAAGATATTCCCTATCAACTAGTTAGAATTATGAACATCTGAAATAAACATGAAATAATCTCAATTATTTTATCACATCTAGTATCGATAATTTTTCGAAAGAGATCATTGAAATAACGGTAAAAATTATTTCAGTATGATCAATATTGTCACGATCCAGAATCCCAATCTTGGGATTGTAATGGTGCCTAACATCCAGTTTCTAGGCAAGCCGACGTGAGATAGTTAAATAGCCAAATTTAACAGTTTAAGCAAGGTGACGGTAAATAACGAGAAATAGGGACTCAAACTAATACAACACCAGTATAAGTCATGTAATAACATCTACTCCCAAAGATGCGGAGTCACGAATACACGAGCTACTCGAAGTTCTACAAATATGGTCTGAAATAAATACAACTGTTTCGAATGAATTGTACAGTAAAAGAGGGAAGAGGAAGGGCACTCCAAGTTCTGCAGACGCCAGCAGATCTACCTCAAGTCTCCGTATGCAATGATCCGAGCTGATGCACCTCACGCACCGCTGGGACCAATACCAAAATCTGCATAAGAAGTGCAGAAGTGTAGTATGAGTAGAACCGACCCAATGTACTCCGTAAATGTCGAGCCTAACCTCCATAGTGACGAGGCTATGACAAGACACTCATGTAATTAAACATGTACAAACATGTATATATGTACAACATCAATAAAATAGAGATTTAACAATGTACAATTGGGAGGGGACATGCGAAAGGGGAAAAGATATGATAACTACGACATGTATAACATCAAAAGACAGCTAAATAACTCATCAAACAATAAAGACAGATAAACATACAGTATAAAGATGACACGGCATCACCCTTCGTGCTTTTACTCACATCCTTACCATGAAATGATGACATAAGTAAAATGAAATGGCACGGCATCACCCTTCATTTTTTTACTCTCGATTTGCCCATGTATCAATGAATAAATGGGAAGAATTGCACGACATCATCCTTCGTGCTTTTACTCTCGATCTCACCATGTAACAATGAATATATGATATAGATGGAACGACATCAACCTTCGTGCTTTAATTCTCTTCCTCACTATGTATTAATCAGTAAATGAGATAATGAAATGGCACTACATCACCCTTCGTGCTTTAACACTCTCCATTACCATATTTAAAGATAATATAAATTCGGGAGATAAATACTGTGGAGAATGTGCTTTACGTCAAATATGATTCCAAGATATCAAACCTCAACTTCCAAAATACTCACCATTACTAATTAAGCAATAATCGCGGAAGGAATGATCAAATAAGTAATAATCTAGTCCAAGCATGGATATCATAAATAAAAGGCAACAAATCACAAGTAAACAAGTACACCCGCCTGATTTATCCCATAACAACACATAAATGCTCGTCACAACATATATACATTGTACCCACACATTAATCACATAGCAAATAGGCAAAAAAATTCTAATCCCTCAAGTTAAGGTTAATCACGAAACTTACCATGCTCCGCAATCAAATCAGAGCTCAATTGGGACCTTTCCTCTAAAATCTGCCTCCAAACCAATCAAATCTAACCAAGTATCGTTCAACAAATTCAAAATACACTTTAGAAACTGCCCATGAGTGAAAAAGACTCAATCTTTAATGATTTCAGAAAAAGTCAACAAAAATCAACCTTGGGCCCACTTGGTCAAAACCTGAGATTCGGACCAAAACTCAATCACCCGTTTACCTTCGAGCTCGGTTATGTAATTATTTTTGTTATCCGACCCCAATTCGAGTCTAAATCCCAAATTTACAAAAAAATTTAATTCTACCTAAATCCCTATTTTCTACCATGAAAATCTTAAATTTGATGTTGAAAACTTATGAAATGTAATGAATAATTGAAAAGAAGTATGTTAAAGTAACTTACCATTGAATTTAGGAATAAAAACTCTTGGAAAAATCGCCTCTAGGGTGTTTAGGGTTGAGAGTTTGAAAGAAATGAGCTAAATCCCATTTTCTCCTCTTTTACTCAGCTGCAGTTATCGCAATTGCGACACATAGTTCATAACTGCGACAACCGCAAAAGCGATCAACCCTTCGCAAAAGCGAATAAGTCACTGAGCATGTCTTCGTCGTAAATGCGACAATTTTTTCACAATTGCGAACACCCAGCCTCCGCAAATTGCACACTTACACTTCTCAAATGCGAAGCCTGCTCGAGAATTGCTGAGTCGCATATGTGACTCTTGGATCGCAAATGCGATCACTGCTAAGTCTGCAAATGGGAACATTTTCCTCGCAATTGCGAGTCCTGCCAAAACAATCCACGCTCACAAATGCGAAGTATCCTTCGCAAAAGCGAGACTCGCATTTGCGAGACAGACCTTGCAATTGCGAGATCTGCAGGTGACACCAGAAGCAGAGAAGCATCAGCTATTTCTCTAAGTCAAAAACCACTCCGTAGCCTATCTGAAACTCACCTGAGCTCCTCGAGCTCCAAACCAAACATGCACACAAGTGTAATAACATCATGCAAACTCTCTTGCGCGATCAAAACACAAAATAACACCTAGAACCACGAATCGGACACTAAAACAAATGAAATTTTTTATGAAACTTAAGAACATGCAATTTTTCAGCCGGACGTTCGAATCACGTCAAATCAACTCCGTTACACACCAAATTTTGCAAACAAGTCATAAATATTGTAATAAACCTATACCAACTTCCGAAACCAAAATTTGGACTCAGTAGCAACAAGTCAACTTACGATCAAACTTAGGAATTCATTATACCTTTAGATTTTTAATTCTCAAAGAACTGCGTTAATTCAAGATAGACTTCCAAATTCAATTCTAGGCATACGCCCAAGCTCCAAATCACGATACGGACCCATCGGGACCGTCAAAACACTGATCAAGGTCTGTCTGTTCAAAACATTGACTAAAGTCAACTCAAATGAGTTTTAACGCACGATTTCACATTTTCATAAATTTTCTCATAAAAAACTTCCGGAAAAAGGACACAGACTACGCACGCAAATCGAAGAAGGCTAAACAGAGCTATTTGAGGTCTCGAAAAATAGAAATAAAATGTAAAATAATAAATGACCTATCGGGTCATCACATTTTCCACCTCTAAAACAAACATTCGTCCTCAAACGGACATAGAAAGCACCTAGTCTGGTGAAAAGGTGTGGATATCTACTCTGCATGTCCGATTCAGATTCCCACGTGACTGCCTCGATTGGCTGACCTCTCCACTACACTCGAACTAAAGGATAACTCTTAGAGCCCAACTGTTGTACCTGCCTGACATCGGCTCTTCCTCCTAAGTCAAATCCTTGTCCAATTGGTCTTAGATGAAATCTAACACATGGGACAGATCATAATGATACTTCCGGAGCATGGACACATGGAACACCAGATGGACTACTGATAAACTAGGTGGCAATGCGAGCTTGTAGGCCATCTCACCCACTCTCTCAAGAATATCAAAGGGTCCGATGTACCTAGGGCTCAACTTGCCCTTCATCTTGAACATCTTCACAACCTTCATGGGTGAAACCCGGAGAAATACCCTCTCTCCAACAATGATGCAATATCACGAACTCTACGGTCGGCATAAATCTTTTGCCTAGACTGAGCGGTGCAAAGTAGATCCTCAATAATCTTGACCTTATCCAAGGAATATATTACCAAATCTGTACCCAACAACCGATCCTCCCCCAAATCGAACCATCCAACTGGTGAACGACACCCCCTCCGTATAATACCTCATAGGGAGCCATCCGAATGCTCGACTAGTAGTTGTTGTTGTAGGCAACCTCCACATCCGTTCGTTTGGGGATGAAATGCTATTCTCAACTCAACACGAGTGCCCAACCGATGTTGTACGGCCCTCCAAAAGTGCAAGGTGAATTGCGTACCTCGATAAGAAATGATAAAAACGGGCATACCGTGAAGACGGACGATATCGCGGATGTAGATCTCAGCTAACCGCTTTGAATAATAGGTAACTTCCACTGGAATGAAATGCAAACTTGGTCAACCTGTCCATAATGAACCATACCGCGTCGAACTTCTTCTTAGTACGTGGGAGTCCAACAAAAAAATTCATAGTTATACGCTCCCACTTCCACTCAGGAATCTCTAACTTCTGATGTAAACCACCAAGTGTCTGATGCTCGTACTTTACTTGTTGACAATTTAGACACCGAGCTACATATGAAAATATATCCTTGTTCATCCCCCTCCACCAATAATGTTTCCGCAAGTCTTGATACATCTTGGTGGCACCCAGATGAATGGAATACCGGGAACTGTAGGCCTCCTCAAAAATCAACTCACGAAGTCCATCCACATGGGGCACACAAATATGACCTTGCATCCCCAAAATCCCATCATCTCCAATAGTAACCAGCTTGGAATCATCATGTTGCACCGTGTCCTTAAGTACAAGTAAATAGGGATCATCATATTGACACTCTCCGATGCGCCCAAACAAGGAAGACCGAGCGACTGTGCAAGGTAGCACACGACTGGGCTCTGAAACATCTAACCTCATGAACTGATTGGCCAGGGCCTGAACATCTACTGCAAGCGGTCTCTCACCAATTGGGATATATGCAAGGCTACCCATACTCATTTCCTTTCTACTCAAGGCATCGGCCACCACATTGGCCTTCCCGGGATGATACAAAATAGTAATATCATAGTCTTTCAAAAGCTCCAACCACCTCCTCTGCCTCAAGTTGAGATCCTTCTACTTGAACAAATACTGTAGACTCCGATTAATATATGAATACCTCACATGACACGCCATATAGATAGTGCCTCCAAATCTTCAGCGCATGAACAATGGTTGCCAACTTTAAGTAATGAACATGGTAATCTTCGCGTGAACCTTCAACCGCCCCGATGCGTATGCAATCGCCCTGCCATCCTGCACCAGTATCGCGCCGAGCCTAATACGAGATGCATCACAACACACCGTATAGGATCCGGAACCTATGGGCAACACCAACACTAGCATCATAGTCAAAGCAGTCTTGAACTTCTGGAAGCTCAACTCACACTCATCCGACCATCTGAATGAGGAACATTTCTAGGTAAATCTAGTCAATAGGGATGTTATGGATGAAAACCACTCCACGAACCGGCGATAGTAACCTGCCAACCCAAGGAAACTCCGGATCTCGGTAGCTGAAGTAGGTCTAGGACAATTCTGAACTGCCTCAATCTTCTTAGGATCCACTTTTATGCCCTCTGCCGATACATGTCCCAAAAATACGACTAATTCTAACCAAAACTCACACTTCGAAAACTTGGCATATAACTGGCTATCTCTCAGAGTCTGAAGTACAATCCGAAGATGATGCTCATGCTCTTCTCGACTGCGGGAGTAGATTAAGATATCATCAATGAATACAATCACAAAAGAGTCCAAATAGGGCTTAAACACCCGGTTCATCAAATATATAAATGTTGCGGGGGCATTTGTCAACCCGAATGACATCACTAAGAACTCATAATGCCTATATCGAGTCCGAAAAGCCGTCTTAGGGACATCATATGCCGTATTCTTAAACTGATGATAACCAGACCTCAAATAAATTTTCGAAAACACGGTTGTAGCCTGAAGTTGATCAAGTAAGTCATAAATCCTCGGCAAAAGATACTTGTTCTTGATAGTGACTTTGTTCAACTGCCGATAATCTATACACATCCTCATCGATCCATCTTTCTTCTTCACGAAAAACACGGGCTCACCCCAAGGTGAGACACTAGGTCTAATGAAGCCCTTATCAAGGAAATCTTTCAACTGCTCCTTCAATTCCTTCAACTCTAGTGAGGCCATATGGTATGGCAGAGTAAAAAAGAGCTGAGTTCCCGGAGCCAAATCAATACAGAAGTCAATATCCCTGTCGGGTGGCATCCCTGGAAGGTCTGTAGGAAACACCTCTGGAAACTCACGAACAACTAGAACTGAACCTATGGAACGAACCTCCGCACTAGAATCACGGACATAGGCTAAATAAGCTAGACATCCCTTCTCGACCATACGTCGAGCCTTCACATAAGAAATAACTTTGCTGGTAGAGTGGCCAGGAGTCCCTCTCCACTCTAATCGAGGAAATCCCCACATGGATAAGGTCACCATCTTGGCGTGAAAGTCCAATATAGCATGATAAGATGACAACCAATACATACCCACGATAACATCAAAATCTACCATATCAAGAAGTGGAAGATTTACGCTAGTCTCAAGACTCCCAATAGTAATCACACACGAGCGATAGACACGATCTACAATAATAGAATCTCTCACAGGCGTGGACACATACATATGAGAACTCAAAGAATCACGAGGCACAACCAGATATGAAGCAAAATAGGATGACACGTAGGAATAAGTAGATCTCGAATAATAGAACAAAAGAATCTATATGGCATACTGAAACAATACTTGGCGGCGTTAGATGACTCGGCCTCAAGCCTAGCTGGGAAAGAATAACATCGGGGCTAGGCCCTACCACTTTAAACCATGTCTCCGGGACGGCCTCTAGCTGGATGGCCTCCACCTCTAACGACCTGACCTCCACCTTAGGCTGCCTGGCCCCTACCTCTAGCAGGCCAAGTAGGCTGTGAAGAAACCAGTGCCAAAATCATGGCATGATAACCCTGCTATTTCACGCTGCCTTGTGACTGGGGGCAAAATCTAGCAATGTGCCTCGGATCACCACAAGTATAACAAGCCCTCAGCGGTTGTGACTGCTGATCCTGGAACTGGCCCTGTCGACCTGGGTAACCACTCTGATAACTCTGGATCGGAAGTGCACTAATAGGAGTTGATGTTGCACTATAGGCTAGTTGCTCAGGATGAGACACATAAAGACCACGACTCCTTGAAGCCCTATAAGATGCCTGAAGCGCTGAATGAAATGGCCTGGGAGGATGTCCACTACCAAAAGAACCCCTGCCTCCATATGAGGAACCATTGAAGCTAGCGGAATGATGAGGCCTCTTATTTGACACTGGACCCCTCTCCTAAGCAAGAACCTACTCGATCCATCTAGAAATATCTATGACTGTCTGGAAAGATATATCACTCCCGATCTCATTGGCCATCTATAGCTTGAGAGTGAAAGTGAGCCCACCAATAAATCTCCTCTCTCTCACTCTCAGTAGGAAACAAGATGGTGGCATGGCGAGCTAGGTCCAAAAATCGAGTCCCGTACTGGGTGACAGTCATACTACCCTGCTGAAGATGCTTGAACTGCCTGCGGTACTCCTCTCTCAGAGTGACATGAATGAACTTCTCTAGAAATATCTATGAGAACTGATCCTAGGGAATTCCAGGTGACCCATTTGGTCTAGTGAACATACAATCTCTCCACTATCTCCGGGCAGAACTAGTCATCTGAAATGCTGCAAAATCGAACCTATTGGTCTCAACTATATCCATATTGCGTAACACCTTATGGCAACGGTCAAGAATATCCTGTAGGTTCTCATAAGATGCACCACTGAAATGAACAGGAAAGATCTTGGTAAATTTGTCTAACCTCAACATAGCCATAAAAGACAAAGCGGGCCTATCGCCGACCTGTGCTGCAATAACCGGCTGAACTACCCCAACTGGCGGGGCTACTAGAGTCTGATGCTGGGGAGCCACCTGCTCCGGGGTATGATTAGTGATAGTATGTGCTCCTCCCTTAGCCCGAGAGACGGCTGGTGCCACTGGAAAGGTACCGGTCTGGGCCACACTCTCCATAAATCCTACCAAATGGACTAGAGCATCCTGAAGCATTGGAGTGGCTATGAACCCCTCCGGGACCTGAGTTGGTCCGACGGGTACAATTTGAGCTGCAACCTCCTCCTCAAAATCCACATGAGGCTCCACTGCGGGTGCTGCTACTGGAGCTTCTGGCTAAACTTTGCCATTGCCTCGTCCTCGACCTCTACCCCTGGTCGTAACTGCCACTAGGGGCTCCAACTCCTTTCCAGTTACTAGGGGCTCCAGCTCTTTTCTAGTTGTAGATGCTATGCATGTTCTTGCCAACTGCGAGAGAACAAGAGTAGAATGTTTCAATCATCAATGATAGAATAAAACCGCACGACACAGTAAGAAATAAGTGATATTTTTCCTAAACTCCATAGCCTCTTAAAGATAAGTACAGATGTCCCCGTACTGATCCTTCAGACTCTACTAAGATTGCTTGTGATTCAAAGACCTAGGCAACCTAGTGCTATGATACTAACTTGTCATGACCTGGAATCCCAACTGCGTGGTCGCGATGGCGCCTAACATCCACTTGTAAAGAAAGACAATGTGAGATAGTTAAATAGCCAAAATTTAACAATTTAAACAAAATGACGGTAAATAACGAGAAATGGGGACTCAAACTAATACAACACCAAAATAAGTCATGTAATAACATCTACTCCAAAAAGCGGTATCACGAATACATGAGCTACTAGAAGTTCTACAAACAGGGTCTGAAAAGATACAACTGTTTCGAATGAATTGAACAGTAAAAGAGGAAAGAGGAAGGGGAATCCAAGGTCTGTGGATGCCTGCAGATATGTAATGATCTGAGCTGACCTCACGCACCGTTAGGACCAATACAAAAATCTGCACAAGAAGTGCAGAAGTGTAGTATGAGTACAACCGACCGAATGTACTCTGTAAGTGCCGAGCCTAACATCGACGAGGTAGTGACGAGGCTATGATATGACACTCACATAATTAAACCTATACAAACATGCATATATGTAAAACAACAACAAAATAGAGAGTTAACAATGTACAATTGGGAGGGGACATGCGAAAAGGGAAAATATATGATAACTACTATAGGTATAACATCACAAGACAGCTAAATAACTCACCAACCAATGAAGACAGATAAACATAAGGTATAACGATGGCATAACATCATCGTTCGTGCTTTTACTCACATCCTTACCGTGAAATGAAGACATAAGTAAAATTAAATGAAACGACATCACCCTTTGTTCTTTTACTATCGATTTTCCCATGTATCAATGAATAATTAGGAAGAATGGCACGGCATCACCTTTCGTAATTTTACTCTCGATCTCACCATGTAACAATGATTTTATGATATAGATGACACGACATTACCCTTCGTGCTTTAATTCTCTTCCTCACTATGTATTAATCAGTAAATGAGATAATTAAATGCACATCATCACCCTTCGTGCTTTAACATTCTCCCTTACCATATAGTAATATAATATAAATTCGGGAGATAAATAGTGCGGATAATGTGCTTTACGTCAAATATGGTTCCAAGGTACCAAATTCAACCATTACTAATTAAGCAATAATTACGGAAGGAATGATCAAATAAGTAATAATCTAATCTAAGCATGGATATCATAAATAAAAAGTCAACAAATCACAAGGAAACGAGTACAAACGCATGATTTATTCCACAACAAAGCAAAAATGCTTGTCACCTCACATATATGTTGTACCCACACATTAATCACGTAACAAATATGCAAATAATTCCTAATCCCTCAAGTCAAGATTAACCACGATACCTACCTCGCTCCGCAATCAAATCACAGCTCAATCGGAACCTTTCCTCTAAAATCCGCCTTCAAACCGGTTGTATCTAACCAAGTATCGTTCTAACAATTCAAAATAAGCTTTAGAAACTACCCATGATTGAAAAAGATTCAATCTTAATGATTTTGGTCAAGTAAAGAAAAAGGTCAACCCCGACCCTCTTGGTCAAAGCCCGAAATTCGAACCAAAAACCATCGCCCATTCACCCCCGACCCGGTTATGTAATTAGTTTCGACCTCAATTACAGGTCTAAATCCCAAATTTACAAAAGTCCCTTATTTCTACCATGAAAATCTTTGATTTGATATTGAAAACTTATGAAATGCAATGGGTAATTGAAAAGAAGTAGATTAACATCACTTACCAATGAATTTAGGAAGAAAATCTCTTGGGAATATCGCCTCTAAGGTGTTTAGATTGAGAGTTTTAAAGAAATGAGCTAAATCCCTTTTTTCCCCTCTTTTACCCAGCTGCAGTTGTCGCAATTGCGACACATAGTTCGTAATTGCGACAATCGCAAAAGAGATTGTGCAATTTCAATTTGCAAATGCGAAGCCTGCTCAAGAACTGCTGAGTCTCTAATGCGACTCTTGGATCACAAATGCGATCAGTGCTAAGTCCGCAAATGCAACCATTTTCCTCGCAATTGCGATTACTGCCCAGCCAACCCATGCTCGCAATGCGAAGTATCCTTTGCAAAAGCGAGGCTCGCATTTGTGAGCTAGACCTTGCAAACGCGAGATCTGCAGGTGACACCAGAAGCAGAGAAACATTTGCTATTTCTCTAAGTCAAAAACCACTATGTAGCCTATCCGGAACTCACCGAGCCCCTCGAGATCTAAACCAAATATGCACACAAGTGTAATAACATAATACTTGTTCGCGCGATCAAAACAATAATCTATGTTTATTTGCTCAAAACACTGACCATACGATTTCGGCCATACGCCCGCGCAATCAAAACACTTCCGAATTCGATTCCAGCCATAAGTCCAAGTCCCAAATCACAATGCGAACACACCGAAACCATCAAAACACTAATATGGGTCTGTTTGCTCAAAAATTTGACTAAAGTCAACTCAAATAAATTTTAAGGCATGATTTCACACTTTCATAAATTTTCTCATAGTAACCTTCCGGAAAAAGGTCACGAACTGCGCACGCAAATGGATGAAGGATAAATAGGTCTATTCGAGTCTCGGAATACAAAAACAAAGAGTAAAGCTATAGATGACCTATCAGGTCATCACAAATATGTTATGGATTCGAGCCATGAAAACAGTCACTAATGCTTGCATTAGGGTTGACTGTCAACATCACATCGCTTGTGGTGTGACCCTTCTCCAAACTCTACGTGAATACAAGATGCTATATGCATTGGGATACTTTTTTTTACTATCGATAATATTTGCAATAACTTTTATGGTATATTCTATAACATATGTTTTCTTAGTTACTTGAAAGAGGATTCTTTTATTTGCTTAAAAAAGAAGGGAATTAGATGGAATGGGGATATTTTATTGTACTCCAATTATTTTTGTATTTAAAAAATGTGTCACTTTATTACTTTAACAAAGTAAGATAATTAATTTGACGAACTACAATAAAGTGACTTCAAGCAATCACTTTATGTTTAAAATTTCAAAAAACTTAAATAATTCAAGCACACAACAAATGAAAACCTGATTCTAAATTAGTAAATTTAAATTTCATAATGCGTTTACTACTTTCTCTATACACATCTCTAAAATCAATGTAAGAACTAACTTATTTAATAACTTCTGGAGAGTAATCTTCAACAAACGAGAGAAGAAGAACAAGAAGAAGAGAGATCAAAGAGATTATGGAGGGAACATTTTCTCTGATAACAAAATGAACAAAGATTGAATAAAAAGTCAAACTACTTTCAATTATATATTGTACAGTAACAGACCCTTAACTTAGTTGTGACTAGCTGTCACTAACTACGTCACTGTTATAACTAATGCTAACTACTATTACTAACTGGCCACAAGTAATAAACTATGCTAATAGACTATTCTTTCAACTCCCTCCCTCAAGCTGATAGTTGAAATATGTCTTTCAACCCCAGCTTGGACAAAAGGTAGTCATGCTGCAGTTTGCCAAGACTCTTTGTCAGCAAGTCTGCAAGTTCCTCCTTGGTCGAAATATGAAAGTTTTTTGTCACACCTTGAACAATCTTCTCCCTAACAAAGTGATAGTCAATGTCAATATGCTTAGTTCTCTCATGAAAAAATGAATTGGCTGCAATCTAAATGGCATCTTTGTTGTCACAATAGAGAGAAATAGGCAGGTTAACATCAACTCCCATCTCCTTGTACAAACCTGTTAACCATGTCAGTTCAGCAACTGTGGAAGCCATGCTTCTGAATTTTGTCTTTGTTAAGCTTCTAGCGATTGGTTCTTGTTTCTTTGATTTCAGGATATGGTAGCCTCTCCAAACTTCACTAGATACCCTGTAAAAAATCTCCTAGTTTGTAGGCAGCGTCCTCAATATGAATCACAATAGGCTACAAGCGTGCCAGACCTGTCTGAGGGCATTAATAGGCCTAGACCAGGAGCTGCCTTGATGTATCATACCACTCTGAGAGCAGCCTCTTAGTGTGACTGCTTTGTCTTATGCATAAACTTACTGAGGACTTGCACAACATATGCAATATCAATTGTGGTCATAGTGAGGTATAACAGTCTCCCTATTAGCCTTTGATATTGACTTGGATCAGCTAGTAGGTTGTCATCTTTTGCTACTTCAGATATTGAGTCTCCTTTAATAAAAGAATCATATTCATCATATGTGAGTTTCACATTGGATTCTAATGGAGTACCAGGTGGTTTGGATCATCCTAATCCCATTTTAGAGATACATTCCAATGCATATTTCCTCTGACTCATCACTATGCCTTTCCTGGATCTAGCAAATTCTATACCAAGAAAGAATTTTAGTTCACCCAAATCCTTAATTTCGAACTTGAGCTTTAGTTCATTCCTGGTTATTACTATTAAATTAGAACAACTCCTTGTCACAAGCAAATCATCCATATTGACCAAGACAAGTACCATGGCAGCCTGTTCCCTTTTGGTGAAAAGAGAATAATCATAGTGACTTTGAGTAAAGCCAAGATCTAGTAATGCATCAATCAAATTTTTGTTCCATTGCCTAGGGGCTTTCTTCAAGCCATACAATGATTTATGGAGTTTACAGACTTTAGGAATCCCTCACTGGCTTGAAAACCACTGGGGAATGTTCATATAAACTTCTTCTAGGAGATCACCTTCCAAAAAGACATTATGAACATCTATTTGGTAGATAGGCTAGTGCTTGGTTGCTGTAATAATAATGACAAATCTCACTGTGACACAGGAGAGAAAGTTTCTGTGTAATACAGTCCCTCATGTTGTCTATAACCCTTAGACACTAGTCTAGCTTTATACCTCTCCAGAGCATCTGATGCGCTGTACTTCACCTTATACACGCATCTGCAGCCTATAGGTATCTTTCCAGGAGGAAGATCGACAATACTCCAAGTGTTGTTTTCCTATAAGGCTACAATCTCTGACTGCATACCCTCTACCCACTGCCTATACTTCACAACTTCAGAGTAGGACTTAAATTCTGCAACAACTGAGTATGCAGTAAGAGTAATTCCAAAAATATGAGATATGTTGGCATATGAGACATAATTGGACATAGGATAGCATCAATTAGCATTTCCTTGCTTCGGAGTGACATAGTCTATAGCCAAACTGGTGATTTACTAGTTCTGGTGGATTTCCTGATTTCTTCTGGTGCAGTTGAAGTTACAGGAATGTCATGTGCTGTAGAATTAGAGGCATCAACTGCCTCAGTGGGTGCAACAGATGCTGGTGTATCCAGCATGATAGTAGGTTGCACAACTGCTTATGCCATGATAGATTCTGCAGCTGACTCAGCAGAACCAACATTCTCTTAAGAAATAGGAATAACTAGAGAAGTGGAGGGGATAATGGCTAAGTCTAGGACTGGAAATAAAGAGGAGACAGTAGTAGGAAGAGATTTAAATGGAAACACATCTTCTTTGAATACTATTTCTCTGCTAAACTGAAAGTCCCTTAAGTAAATAATATACATTTTATATCCCTTTTGTGTCATAGAGTAATCATGAAATATGGTAGGAACAACTCTAGATGAGATACTATCCCTTTTTTTAGATCTGTGACATATCCCAGGCAGCCAAATACCCTCAAATGACTCAACGAAGGTGAGTGACCATGTAGCACCTCATAGGGACACCTGCCTTAAAGAGTAGGTGTTGGTATTTTGTTGATTACATAAACATCAGTTCGAGCACATTCTCCCCAAAACTTTAGAGGAACTGATTCTTGGAATCTCAAGGCTCTTGCAGTGTCCAAAATGTATCTATGTCTCCTCTCTAGTACTCCATTTTGCTGAGGAGTATAAACATAAGAACTTTGATGAATGATCCCAAAGGATTAAAGAAGTGTTGTCATCTATGAATTAAAGAACTTACAACCATTGTCAGTTCTTAATACTTTTACAAAACATGAATATATATTCTAAACCATGAGTAAGAAGTGTCTTAACACTACAATTACTTCACCTTTGGAAGGCAGCGAGAAAATACAATTGTACATGGAGTGATCATCTACTAAAGTTAGGAAGTACCTTTTACCATCGTGCATGTGTAGGAACTCTGTAAGGGCCACAAACATCTCTATGAATAGTATGAAAGCAAGTACAAGAAATAGTATTACTCAAACAAATGACAGTCTTGATTGTTTAGCTAGTGGAATAACAGTACAATGAACTTCAGACTTATCAAGTTTTACCAATTGAAACTCTTTCATATTTTTCAAAGTACTAAGTGGCACATGGCCTAGTCGTTTATGCCAAAGATCTACACTTATTCTACTGCCAATTATTGTATTTACAGTAACTGACTTTGAGAAATATTTTGAAGCATTACACTGTGGAAGTCGCAAAAGAATCCATATCAATCTTGCTATTATGGTTGAACACATATAGACCAATATCCTCTATACCAATCCCCTTCACGTTGCCACTAAAGAGATCCTGACAAATGAAGAAATCAGTAAAGAACAAGTCTGCACACTTTAGTTCTTTTGTCAACTTTGACAGACAAAAGATTGTATTGAAATCCAGGTATATGCATCACATTAGCTACCTTTTGGCCAGGAAAAAGATAGGTAGAACCTATGTGATTGACAGTAACTGACTTCCCAGTAGGTATATGGACTTTTCACTCTTTAGATTTATCACATAAGCTACTTTCAGTCAGAAATTGTTTGTTGTTAACAGGCACAAATGGGCCACCATTCTCATTTCCTTTGACAAGCATCTGCAGAATCTGAGTGTGTTGTTGGTGAATTAATTGAAGAATTCTAGCTAGTCCAGCTTGAATGCTCTGATTCTGACCTTGACAAGGTGTTACATTTCTAGCAAGATTAACACTTGCACCAAAACAATCAATAGTAGAAAAAGAGTTGGAATCATTGCTAGATTGGTTGTGTATAGCATAAGTGACAGAGAGAATCTTTTTCTTAGCTTTGAAGTCAGTTGGATATCCTATCAGCTTATAGTAGGTATCTCTAGTGTGCCCCTTGAAATGACAATAGTCACAGTACAAGTTGTTCTTCTTGTGCCTATAGACAGGTCCTGAGCTAGAAGATCCTCCTTTGCTATTGAACATCGCAGTGTTACCAGGACTGGATGAATTAGTATCCATGTACCCTCCATTGTTGCTAAAAAGGCTATTCCCTCATTTATGATATATCATGAAATTATTATCATAAAAAATGCAGTTGAGACATTAATACGACCAATAAAAAGTAGTAATAGTAAAATCATTTCCAAATAGAAAGCATTCTGACAATAGCTTAATAATTAATGTTAAATATATGAGATAATATATAATGGGTAGGGTATTGAACTTATTACTATTGGCAAATGGATAATGGACTAAATATGAAGTATAAATTTTTTGAATTTTCGGATATCTACAAAATTCAAAGTAGCAAATCCAATTTCCAATCTGAAATTAAAAAATTTTAACAATTAAATTCAAAATCCAATCCGTAATCTAAAATCCAAAAAAATTCGGACTTCGGTTTCGATTTCGAGTTTTCCCAAACGAGGCCGTCCCCCACCTGAAACAGACAGGAAGGCATTGGATTCTGACTACTTTCTAACGATCCGACCGATCGTTTTAAGCATTTGCACTTCGCTCGGTAGTTTATCGGTATGAGTAGCTCCATATGATGTATTATGACGTATGTGAATCGTCGGTTAATTGGTTTTAAGGTTATTCAAAATCGATTTGGAAGAATGAATTTCATTATTGAAGCTTTAAGTTGGAAGAGTTGATCAAGTTTGACTTTTTGTGAATTTGACCCAAAAATGGAGTTTTGATGGTTCCGATAGGTCCAGATGGTGATTTTGGACTCGGGCGCATGCCCAGATTTGCATTTTGATGTCTCTAGAAGGTTTCAACATAAATTGGAAATTTGAAGTTTTGGAAAGTTCATAAGTTTGACCAGAAGTTGACTTTTTGATATCGGATTCGGATTGTGGTTCTGGGAATTGGAATAGCTTTGTTATGTCATTTGGGAATTTTGTGCGGGTTCATTCCGGGTTGGTGCTATGTTTCGACAAGAGTTATGGAAGTTGAAAAGTTCAAAGTTCATTAAGCTGGATTTGAGGTGCGATTCGTCGTTTCGATGTTGTTATGCGTGATTTGAGGCCTCGAGTAGGTCAGTGTTATGTTATGGAACTTGTTGGTATGTTTGGACGGGGTCTCGAGGGGCTCAGGTGAGTTTGGACGGGGTCCTGAGGGCCTCGGGTGAGTTTCAGACGGGTTCTGGACTATTTTGAACCATGTTATTATTGGTGGTTTCTGCTGTTACCTAATGCTTCTGGTGCTCTTCGCGATCGCGAAGGTCCAGCCGCGACCGTAAAGTGTAATTTGATCTGCTGTGAATTTGTTCTTCGCAGACGCGATATAAGGAACGTGTTCGCAAAAGATAAGCTGATTGGGTTTCGCGTTCGCGATGAGGTGTCGTGTTCGCATAAAGCTGAAGTTGAGGAGCTGGAGGAAATGTCTTCAAGTTCGTGAAGTAGGAGCCGCGTTCGTGAAGGGTTGGTCATGTTGTGCATCGCATTCGAGAGGACAATGCCGTGAACGCGTAGAGTCTTTTTGTGCTATGTGATTTTGTTCATTTCCACTACGATGGATTTTCCGCGTTCGCATCAGAAGATGCCTGGGCAAAAGTATAAAGTACTTTATTTCGGTGGTTTCAGCTATTTTTACATTTTTGGACCTATGGAGCTCGGATTGAGGCGATTCTTAAAGTAATTTTCACCATGTGGATTGGGATAAGTGTTCTCTACTCGATTTTCATTATATTTCATGAATCTATATTCATTTTGGCAGTTGATTGATGAATTTTAAAGAGGAAATTAGGGGTTTTAGCCTAAACTTTCATAAAGTTTTTAAATTTTGGACATCGATTTGGAGTTGGATTTGAGTGAAACTATTATGTTGGACTCGTAATTGAATGGGTTACCGGATTTTGTGAGTTTTGTTAGGCTCCGAGGTGAGGGCCTGGGGTGGACTTTTCAGTTGATTTGGTCCTTTTGATTAAAGATTAGACATTTATCAATTGGGTTTGTTTCCTTTGGCATTATTTGATATATTTGAGTTAATTTGGCTAGTTGAGCCGTTCGGGGGTCGGGACGCGCCAGATGGTATTTTGGAGCATCGTTTGGCTTGCTCGGTATTGGAATTTGGCTTCTTCGAGGTAAGTAACACTTCTAAGCTTGGTGTTGAGGGTATAAAATCCCGAATTACGTGTTATGTGATTGGTATTGAGGTAATGCACATGCTAGGTGACGCGCATGTGAGTGTGCACCGTGTGAATTGTGTCTCAGTTATTTCTGTGGTACTGTGTAATTACCTGATCTTACCTGTAACCATGTAATTTCTACGTACTTGAGTTATTGAGCTATGATCCATGCTAGAATTCATGTCTAGGCTACATGATTATCCTGTTGGGACCCACTAAGGTCGTTTCTGCTGTTAAGCGTGAGCTATCTGCTTTCATTGCATTACATACTCAGTCATAAGCATTCATATACATATCATATCTCAATCCCTGTTACTATTTATTGATACATCACATTGTTATTTGTAGGCTAATATTTCATGACATTGAGAGTTCGAGAGACTGGAGAGATTGATTACTAAGTGAGGTCGAGGGCCTGATTGTGATATATATGGGATCGGGCTGCACGTCTCAGCATGCTTCATTGATTTTATGCCATGATTGGCTTGATATAGCTCTTGTGCTGAAGGAGCCCCTCTGGAGTCTGTACACTCCCCCAATGAGCATAGGTACCTACTGAGTGCGACTGCCGATTGGTTGGGAGGACCGAGTGACTGTGAGGACTGAGTGACTGTAAGGACTGAGTGACTGTAAGGACTGAGTGGCTGTGAGGACTAAGTGAATGGGAGGACTGCGTGACTGGGAGGACTGAGTGAATTGATACTCTGAGAGTATGCATATAGTTTTTATCACTGAGTTGCATCACATTTGATATGCACACTTGACATACATGCATAGAGATGCATTTTTCTCATGTTGTACGGTATCACATCATTCATGACTTCTCATACATATTGACATATGGGCATTGTGATATATGTTACACTGGCTATCTGGAAAGAAAAATTGAACATCTTATTTATTGTTGAAAGGATTTTTAGGAAAAAATACTGTTTTCAAACTTACTCATATTTTTCGACGATTTTGATAAAGGATTTGGGTTTTCACTGAGATACTTGGAAGGCAGAACTATTTTTCGGGAAACTATGAATAAGTTGAGAATTTCATCTCTGAATTACTTCCTTTATTTCTTTCTTTACGTTGTTATGAACTCTTGTTAGCTATTGGTGTTGGACCAGACCTTTGTTCTAGCTCGTCACTAGTTTCAACCTAAGACTTAGTTTTTTTTACTTATTGAGTACATGGGGTCGGTTGTACTTGTCGCACCCTCCTTTTCTCGCGAAATCAGGTTTCGACATTTTTGAGACAACTCCTCTTTTTGGGATGGGTTTAAGGAATTGGAAGAGTCGCCACCTAACAGATTAAGGTGCATTAGGACACCTAGAGCAGATAACTCATATAACCAGTTTACATCACCAGAGATCGGGTAAGGGTTCAAATTACCTTGAGGGTAAGGTGTTAGGCACCCCTGTCCAAAACGGTAGGTCCTGGCCGAACATAAATTAAGCGAATTAGTCCAAAAAAGGGGAAGAAAACATTTTGAACAAATGCAATATTCAATCTATTTTAAGTAGGATAATATAAAGGGGGGGGGGGGTCTTAAGTTTTTTGGCCTATAGGATCACCCCGTCCAATACTTTGTAACTCCCTCAAGTCGGGGCGTTACTCATAGTACTTAGCACAAGGATTATCATCTCCTTACTACCTGATTACTATCTTTAAGTTGTTACTTAAGCGTTCTAGTTGATTCTAGCTCATTCCCTATGCGTGCACTACCCATCCCTTATCTATGGCCCTGGAGGTATTAGGACCTGTATTTGGGATAGTTCTAGACCAACCTATATTACTTAAAAATGTGAAATCTACGCGAGAAACAAAAACAAATAGGACTTTCAGATAAGGAACAAGATTGGGCTCACATTCACCTCTGCACATAGACAACAAAAACACGCAAACTTTATTAACTTTGGAGTCCTATAGGCAAGATACTATGTGGTAAAACAGAATGCCGAGACAGTTTTATTAAGACGAGCATTACGACCTATTTGTTTGCCTACTGATTTTATTAAGCATGAATATGGGCACTTCAGGAAGTAATATGTCACAATTATAATCCCAGGATCATTATTAAGTCCTACTGATATATTTCCTAAGTGTTTGAAAGCAGCGAGTTAATTCAGAATCAATCAATAGGATCTCGATGGGAATGATATCTATGAACTTATTAATTACAGACCTATATGCATGATTTCTAGGTGTAGCACGAATTTTAATCTATAGAGATAGGTTTTATTCCATTTTTTAATCCTATAGGCATGCTTTCTAATTGCTGAATTGATTTAAACCCTATAGGTAAGATTTCTAAGTTTGAAACTGATTTTAGTCCTATAGGCATGATATCCATCACAGGATTGATTTAAACGCTATAGGCAGGATTTCTAAGTTTGAAACTGATTTTAGTCCTATAGGCATGATATCTATCGCAAGATTGATTTAAAACCTATAGACAAGATTTGTAAGTTTGAAACTGATTTTAGTCCTATAGGCATGATATCTATTAACCGTATATGGGCAGAATTTAAACAGATTGCTATGAAAGATAATTAGCTCAAACAACAAGGTCCCATAGGCATGATTGCTAATCCACATTTGTTGAAAACATGTATAGACCCTATGAATAGGATTTCTAATGTACAGAATCAAACGAAAGTCCTATAAGTAGGATTTCTAGTATGAAAATGTAAAATCAGGATCAAAATGATCATGAAAGTCCTATAGGCAGGATTTCAAAACACAACATGGTGCTCACATAGTTCAATCAGCATAATTAAATCCTATAGGCAGGATTTCTACCCATTTTTAACAAAAGATGTAAGTAAAAAACACCCAGCTTCACTAAATATTCCCATATCTGTTATTACAGCTCAGAATATCAAATGAATTACATAATGGTAATAATTACACTATAGGGAGCCTTCATAGGCCCAAATAAACCTGGGAACCAGACCTTTCACTATAACAACAACACAATGATTCCTCCACAGTTTATTGGAAAATAGGTTTCCAGTGGGTCAAAGTTCCCAAGGGCCTCAGGGGACCCAAGGAAATTCTCACACCAGAACCATATTCAGAAGATAGTTCAAGTGATTGGAAAACCAGCCCCCAGTGTGTCAGAGTTCAGATGAGTCTCATGTGGACCCTAGGCAGTGCTCACACTGGGGTGGTTGAGAACCTAAGGGACTAGGAGTGGGGTTTTAAAATTAGTACGCAAAAGGGAGGGGAAGGTTTTAAAACAATTGGATTTCAGAAGAAACAAGATTCAGAACATAGAGTTGCAGGCAGGACTGCACCAAGAAGACAAACAGAATTCATGCTCAAGCATATAGCTCAAATAAATTGAAGTCTAGTTAAGATAAATACTCATGCTAGTACTTAAGAAAATCATGTCTTAATCACAAAAGAAGTTAGGCAAATAATTGAATTGGCCAAACACATGAAATAAACAGGGCAGGGGAGTTAAGCAACAAATTGACTGATTACATGTTCATGATGTACAAAGTTCAGAATAGGTATAGAATTAACAAGCAGTGCATGAAACAAATCAAACCTTAGATTAACTTATGAGAGGATTCAATTATTCAAAACAACTTAATCCTAAATTAACAGTTTCACTCAATGGGATCATAGAATCATGTGAAGGACATAATCATGCTGGGAATTAAAGCATGTTAGTCGAGCAAAGCATAAAGAATGAAATTACAAAGGATTCAGGAATACTAGTTAAATAGGAAAGCAAGTACGTATGCCACAATAGTGAAGTTCCAGAATAACTTGACCTTGGCTTTCAGCCAGCCAAAACCAGAGACAATTAGCACATAATCAGAACAAGAGAGCTTAAGTTTTTGAGAGAGTATGAGAGTTCGAGTCTGTCTTAGAGGGAAGGGATAAGGGGTTTAAATAGCACATAATTAAACAGAAAAATAAGGGAACCAATCAAGCATACACAAATAAGGAATGAAAATAAGTCGGGGTTCAACCAATTAATAGTCATAACAGCGTGTAATCAGGCGAGTGCTACTCAAAATAAGGAAGGTATCAATTAACAGGCAGTCCCAAAGCAAAAAAGGTAAGGAAATAATGGAAGCATGGTAGGTTGAATGTAAATAAGGAAACATCAACTGCATACGATAAAGGAAAGAGTAAACGGAAATCAGTAGAAGATTTCAAGGCCCTCATTTTAGGGTAAACCATAAAATCAGCGGAGAAGACAAGGTACATAAGGTAGACAAGAGGATATTCAAAAAGGTAAACCATAAAATCAGCACAATAACCACATAATGAACCTAGACAGTAGGTTTAAAAATAACAGAATCAGCAGAGAAGACAAGGTACATAAGGTTAAACTAAGATCTGAAAAACCCTAATTTTTAGGTAAACACAAATTGGTAAAGCAATAAACGCAAGGCATCGTCTATTTCAATAAAATCGTATAGACAGAGAATTATTAAATAAAACATAAGGTTGAACCAAATCCGGTTCGATTAAAGAAGGTTAAAACCCTAGTTTAGGTAAGTAGAAGATTTAACGGAAAATAGGCAGATTTATGAGTAGCAATGTCACGACCCAAATTTCCCTCCGTTGGGTATCGTGATGCACCTAGTCTTAGGGACTAGGTAAGCCTAACATTTCCACTGAACAACAACAATATTAAAGGAATTTTAAAAAAAAAATTCGAAATAGAATTCTTGACAGGGTTACCATTTCCCAAAACTCGGTAAGTACAAGTCATAAGCTGTACGAAATCTTTCTATCAAATCTACGTACAACTCTCTTGGAATAAGTAAGTACATTTGAATAGAAATAAAACAGGAAGGTGACTCCGAAGTTTGCGAACGTAGCAACAAGTTACCTTGAGTCTCCTCAGCAACGATCTGCGCAGCTACCAACAACCATAACCTGAAGTTGCACACAAAAATGTGCAGAAGTGTAGTATGAGCACACCACAGCGGTGCCCAGTTAGTATCAAGACTAACCTCGGTGAAGTAGTGACGAGGACTAGTCAAGACACCACCGGTCTAATAAATAAAAAGGCAAGATGTATAAATGACCGATCCAAAATATCTATCTAAATATTTCTCAATGTAATTAACGATACGATCGAATAATTCGAAAGAAAGTTCAATAATCACGATCAACGGACATCATAATAGAAATATGCAAAGAGAATGGAAAGGATGCAATCCAAAGGGAGAATACATCAATTTATTCACGTCAGGCCTTATCCAATGACTCAATAAAACTGGTCAAACTTTCGAGTGAAAACCTTTAAATCGTGAGTTCATTTTGAAAACTTTAAAGATATAATCATTTAGGAATAGAGAAATTTCTTCTTTGAAACATACTTTCTCTGAATGTAGATTTATATATTTTTATAAAGATAAATCTTTATAACATAGTTTCTTCAAATACGGGGTGTTCAAATACACTTTCTCAAATACTGTTCTTTCGAGTATTATCAAACACGTAATGTTTAAAATATATTTTCCCAAGTACTGCTCTTTCAAATATCATCAAACACGTGATGTTTTAAAATATATTTTCCCAAGTACTGCTCTTTCAAATATCATCATTCTGCAAGACAAATGTTTTTCAAATATACTTTCGAAAAGAAGTCCTTTAGACATAACTTTTCCTGGAGATAATTGCTTTTCAGTTATACTTTTCAATATATATATTCATATCATTCGATTCAAATCTACTCAATCATAAACTACCAGAACTCAGTCCGCTACTCAGAATTTGTCATACAATGCAGTACAAGGGAAAAACTCCCGGATCTCTATCCGCGGTCCCAATTTAAATATACGATGCAATACAGGGGAAAGCTCCCGGATCTCTGTCTGTAGTCCCAATTTAAATATGCGATGCAGTACAGGGGGAAAGCTCCCGGATCTCCGTCCGTAATCCCAATTTAAATATGTGATGCAGTACAGGGCGAAAGCTCCCGGATCTCTGTCCGTAGTCCCAATTTAAATATGTGATGCAGTACAGGGGGAAGCTCTCGGATCTCTGTCCGTAGTCCCAATTTAAATATGCAATGCAGCCACTGAGGAAAACAACCTGAATGTGATAGGAACAACATATATTGCCACAACCGGCGCGAAAGCAAAAAAGGCCGAATACAAAGTGCGATGAGCAAATCAATACAAAGACTTAAATCACAAAGTGGTAACAACTCGTTCATAAGAAGTAGTCACTGATAGGAATGCCAAGAACAAAGGGAGAACAACATAACGAGGGGAAAACAAGACAAATATAGCAACGATTCTATACATTCAAGTTCGCAACCAAGAAACCAAATCATCCCGGCAAGGGAATCAGCTATAACCAATCTCACTTAAAAAATTAGCTTCACCGAATAAACTCAGTTTCAACAATGCTCAGTAAATAGGCAGCATATGAAGGAAGACATAGCATAACGGTAGGAAAAACAAAGTCTTCATTTAAGTCAATTAAGATCATATAAGAAACAAAGAATGCTAGGCAAGTACTTCTAACTTGAACAGAAGGAGATGAGATTAGGAATAAGGAATTCACATATAACAAGTTCAATTCATATACAGGGAACATAAGGACCCAAAACTCCCTAGAAGGAAATCTATTTGCAAATAAGTTCGAGTACACACTCATCACCTCGCGTACGCGGACTACAATCAACATAGAAGACTCAATCCTAAGGGGTAGTTCCCCCACACAAGGTTAGGCAAGATACTTACCTTGACTGCGCTAATCAACTCAATACCATGCTCTTGCCACGAGTATCCAACTCTGGATGGCCCAAATCTAGACAATTCGATTGCATAGAGTAAATATCATCACAAGGAAACAAAATAATCAATAGGTCCGAAGCTAATACGCGAAATTAGGAAATTCGCCCAAAAAGTTCCCCCGACCCACATCTCGAAATCAGGTAAAATTTATATTTCCCGAGCACCCATTCGCTCATGAACCCACTCGAACAAGAATCAACAAAATACGACGTCTAAACCTCCCTAAATCCTCAGATTTCTACTTGGGGAAATTTCATCCCATATTCATGGTTTTTCATCCTATTTCATTGATTAGATTGAGGAAAATGATAGAGATTATTGATACACAAATGGATTAAGGTTAGAAAACGTTACCTATGATTCTCCTCTTCCAATACCGCAGAAAATCGCAAGGTTCCGAGCTCACAATCGATTTTGGAATTATGAATTTCAAACCCTCGGATATTTGGTATAACCAGCCCAGATATTTCGCACCTGCGACAGTGTGATCGCACCTGCAGAAACCCAATCGCAGGTGCGGAAATTCATTAAATGACATAGGGTCGCACCTGAGACACCCCCTTCGGACCTGCGTGTCTGCACCTGCGGAAATACGATCGCAGGTGCGAGACTTCAGAACCAGAATGGTTCAGCTGTTCACAAAGTCTCAAACTCACCCGTTGGGCATCCGAAACAACCCCGAGGCCCCCGGGACCCCGTCCAACAACACACACAAGTCATATAACCTAACACGGACTTGCTCGAGGTTTCAAACCACATAAAACAACACTAACACGATGAATTAAACTAAAATTCCATGAAAATTCTTCAAACTTCTATAAACATTAAGTTTTGCATTTAAGGTCGAATCACGTCAAATTAAGTCCGTTTCTTACCAAATTTCACAGATAACACATATAAATCATACCGAACATGTATCGGGCTTCGGAATCATAATACGGGCCCGATATCACAGGTTTCACCTCAAATTTCATTTTCAAAAACCTTTATATTTTTCAGAGAACAATTTTCTTTAAAAATTTATTTCTCGGGCTTGGGTCCTCGGAATTCGATTCCGGGCATACGCCCAAGTCCCATATTTTACTACGGACCCTCTGGGGCCGTCAGATCACGGGTCCGGGTCTGTTTACCAAAAACATTGACTGAAGTCAACTTTATTCAAATTTCCAATACAAAATTTTCATTTTTATCAATTTTTCACATAAAGGCTTCCTGGCTACACGCCGGGATGCTCACACAAATCGAGGTGAGATAGAAGGATGTTTTCACAACCTCGGAGCACAGAATTAGATAGAATATACGGGATGACTCTTTTGGGTTATCACAATCTCCCCCTCTTGAACAAACGTTCGTCCCACGAACGTGCTAAGGTTCACTTTGAACTCATCCAATCACTGATTGCGCATTTCCAACACACACCCGCGGGTGATCCCACGTCACCCAACCTACATAAGCCTGATGATACCATCACAACTGTCGTATAGCCGTCTCATCATCATCGATAAGCCTCATACCTCAATTCCTCACTTTCTACTCATTTCCAAAAGACCCGATTCTAAATCCATGTCCAACATTAGCCTCAACCAGTTGCATCAACTCAGGTCTACGCCCATAAGGCACGGCCACACAACATATCACATCACACATAGGCTCAATAGCACTTTTGATCACCATAACTGCCCGAAATCAACTCAACATTGGCAGTTAGTCCCACATATGGAAGAACTCTCTATTTCCAAATCCCATAATACCGATACTGATGCAATAAACATGAAGACCTCATCAGTAGACACCCCAATAACCGAGTCGCAGCTAACACCACCGGGCACACATCCCGCAAACTGAACTAAAGAAGCACATAACGAAATGGCTGAGTAGGAAGATAGAAGCATATATAAAGGTACTATCAAACCAGCCCATAAGCATAACTCTCTATCGATACTGGCTTACGAAAAGCAATATAACAAGAGAGAAGAAAAGCATATGAACAAATCACAAGGATGCCATCCTGATAAAAATTCTACCGCGGTACTCAGCCCGGTCCAAACATATCAAATCACAAAGAATCACGAGGGTCTCTCCCTCAACTCTACGACACATGTCGAATATATTTCATACCAATAGAGATCTCCTGCTAATTCGTCTCGGCTAACAGAATCATAGCGCTCACTTACTCACATCTCAATGGAGTATCAAATCACATCTCGAAAACAAAATACTCAGGAGAATCACATAAAGCTTACCACGAAGGACGACGTGGACTCACTTCCAAATTCACCACTAGCAAGGATGAATAAAACAATGATAGACACAACTACTACTCATAGAATCTCCCAACAGGAGCAAGCACAAAGATAGAATGCAATACATGAAACTCACTCATAAATAAGACAAAAAATAATGGGAACTCGTCCAGACCAACAGGACTATAGTGAAATACAATGGTACCCCACGTTAGCACATCAAGTCATACCTGGGTGATGATATCTGACACGACGGCCTCTAGCCTACTATATGCAACACATCAACGGGCCAGGGCTCCCCCTTTTAGGTGCCTTCTACCTACCTGAACACGCTGCTATAAATCTTCCACCTGAATCCTGGAACAATCGTTTACCCTGTGGCTAACATCCCCACACTGAAAACAATCTCCCTGCCGATGTGGCTGTGGAAGACATACGATACGGATCCTCTGAGACCCATGAGTATCTGAAACGCTCCCATGCGAAGCTGGTAATGCAACTGAACTGGTTGACCCAAGATTCTCTACCGTGCCTGAGTCCCTCAATGACTATACAGACTCACCCTCTAACTGAAGCAACCAAGTGAGGTGTATATCTGGCCAACTCACTGAATCTGACAGCGTACTCCAATGGTGTCATAGAGCCCCGACGCAACTTCTCAAACTCCGTGCGTTGTACATCCCGACGGAACTGAGGCGCAACCTTCCTCAAAACATCTGCGGAAACTGAATCCATGCTAGTAAAGCTAACTCGGCTAGGCTACCCCAACTCATATTCCGCCACCACTGATCAATCCACTACTCTGGACCTGAGATGTGACAAAATAAATCCCGCTCGTCTCCGCAATACCCGAAGTACGAATAATATGGTGACACTCTTCCAGAAAACCCTGGGCATTACCCGCTGCCAATCCACTGAAAGATAGAAGGGTGGTACTTCGATTACCTCTAAATCCCAAGGTGATCTACCTCTGATGTTGCTGTCCTAACCACGGGCTGAACTGAAACCACATGCCGTGCCGCCATGACAAGTGGAACTTGACCAATATGATCTCGTTGCTCTGGAGTGTAGACGGTGAAGCAGCTGGTGCACTAGAATCAACCCTTCCTGAGGCAATGTACCAATTGTACTCAAAACTGTCCTCCGGTCTTCTGTAGTCCGGGGTAGCAACAGGCACCCCCAGTACCTGTCCCCTAACTATGACTACTGGCGAATCCTCAACGGCTGCTCTTGTAGGAATCTTAACTGTGGCACGTGCACCTCATTGGCCTCTGTCTCTGACCCTTGTGACATTTGCTTCAGGGTAGCATCATCCGGAACTTCCGCTCGTGTCCTCATCATTGGTGAGAGAATGGAACGATAATTTCAAACTTCAAGATCAATGAACTCGCACGCTAGGAATGAAGGAAGTGAAAGTGTCCTGATAGTTCCGTAGCCTCTCGAAGACAGGTACATAAGTCTCCATACCGATCCGCAAGACTCTACCAAACCCGCTTATGACTCGTAGCACCTATGAACCTAGAGCTCTGATACCAACTTGCCACGACCCAAATTTCCCTCCGTTGGGTATCGTGATGGCACCTAGTCTTAGGGACTAGGTAAGCCTAACATTTCCACTGAACAACAACAACAATAAAGGAATTTTTAAAAAAAAAAATTCGACATAGAATTCGTGACAGAGTTACAATTTCCCAAAACCCGGTAAGTACAAGTCATAAGCTCTACGAAATCTTTATATTAAATCTAAGTACAACTGCCTAGGAATAAGTAAGTACAGTTGAATAGAAATAAAATAGGAAGGTGACTCTGAAGCATGCGAACGCAGTAGCAGGTTACCTTGAGTGTCCTCAACAACGATTTGCGCAGCTACCAACAACCATAACCTGAAGCTGCACACAAAAATGTGCAGAAGTGTAGTATGAGCAGACCACATCGGTGCCCAGTAAGTATCAAGACTAACCTCGGTGAAGTAGTGACGAGGATTAGTCAAGACACCACCGGTCTAATAAGTAAAAAGGCAAGATGTATAAATGAACGATACAAAATATCTATCTAAAGATTTCTTAATGTAATTAACGATACGATCGAATAATACGGAAGAAAATTCAATAATCACGATCAACGGACATCATAATAGAAATACGCAAAGAGAATGGAAAGGATGCAATCCAAATGGCGGGAACTACGACCCAACAAAAACACAAACAACTCAGCACTACATCAATTTATTCACGTCAGAACTTAGCCAATGACTCAATAAAACTGGTCAAACTTTCGAGTGAAAACCTTTAAATCGTGAGTTCATTTTGAAAACTTTAAAGATATAATCATTTCGGAATAGAGAAATTTCTTCTTTGAAACATACTTTCTCTGAATGTATATTTATATATTTTTATAAAGAGAAATCTTTATAATATAGTTTCTTCAAATACGGGGAGTTCAAATACACATTCCCAAATACTGTTTTTTCAAGTATCATCAATATACGTGATATTCAAAATATATTTTTCCAAGTACTGATCTTTCAAATATCATGAAAACTTGTTATGTTCAAAATATATTTTCCCAAGTACTGCTCTTTCAAATATCATCAAAACACGTGATGTTCAAAATATTTTTCCCAAGTACCGCTCTTTCAAATATCATCAAAATACGTGATGTTCAAAATATATTTTTCCCAAGTACTGCTCTTTCAAATATCATCATTCTGCAAGACAAATGTTTTTCAAATATACTTTCGAAAAGAAGTCCTTTAGACATAACTTTTCCTGGAGATAATTGATTTTCAGCTATACTTTTCAATGTATATATTTATATCTTTAGATTCAAATCTCCTCAATCATAAACTACCGGAACTCAGTCCGCCACTCAGAATTTGTCATGCAATGCAGTACAGTGGGAAAACTCCCGGATCTCTATCTGTAGTCCCAATTTAAATATGCGATGCAGTACAGGGGAAAGCTCCCGGATCTCTGTTCGTAGTCCAAATTTAAAAATGCGATGCAGTACAGGGGGAAAGCTCCCGGATCTCTGTCTGTAGTGCCATTTTAAATATGTGATGCAGTACAGGGAGAAAGCTCCCGGATCTCTGTCCGTAGTCCCAATTTAAATATGTGATGCAGTACAGGGAGAAAGCTCCCGGATCTCTGTCCGTAGTCCCAATTTAAATATGTGATGCAGTATAGGGGAGAAGCTCCCGGATCTCTGTCCGTAGGCCCAATTTAAATATGCAATGCAGCCAGTGAGGTAAACAAACAGAATGCGACATGAAAAATATATATTTCCACAACCGGCGTGAAAGCAAACAAGGACGAATACAAAGTGCGATGAGCAAATCAATACAAAGACTTAAATCACAAAAGTGGTAACAACTCGCTCATAAGAAGTAGCCACTTAGAGGAATTCCAAGCACAAAGGGAGAACAACATAACGAGGGGAAAACAATACAAATATAGCAACGGTTCTATACATTCAAGTTTGCAACCGAGAAACCAAATCATCCCGGCAAGGGAATCAGCTATAACCAATCTCACTTGGACAATTAGCATCACTGATTAAACTCAGTTTAAACAATGCTCTGTAAATATGGAGCATATGAAGGAAGACATAGCATAACAGTAGGAAAAACAAAGTTTTCATTTAAGTCAATTAAGATCATATAAGAAACAAGGAATCCTAGGCAAGTACTTCTAACTTGAAAAGGAGGAGATGAGATTAGGAATAACGAATTCAGATATAACAAGTTCAATTCATATACAGGGAACATAAGGACCCAAAACTCCCTAAAAGGCAATCTATTTGCAAATAAGTTCGAGTACACACTCGTCACCTGGCGTACGCGGACTACAATCAACATAGAAGACTCAATACTAAGGGGTAGTTCCCCCACACAAGGTTAGGCAAGATACTTACCTTGACTGTGCTAATCAACTCAATAACATGCTCTTCACACGAGTACCCAATTCTGGATGGCCCAATCTAGACAATTCGATTGCATAGAGTAAATATCATCACAAGGAAACAAAATAATTAATAGGTCCGAAGCTAATACGCGAAATTAGGAAATTCGACCAAATATTTCCCCGGGCCCACGCCTCTGAATTGGGTAAAATTTATATTTTCCGAACACCCATTCGCTCATGAACCCACTCGAACAAGAATCAACAAAATCCGACGTATAAATCTCCCTAAATCCTCAGATTTCTACTTGGGGAAATTTCATCCCATTTTCATGGTTTTTCATCCAACTTCATTGATTAGATTGAGGAAAATGATAGAGATTATTAATATACATATGGATTAAGGTTAGAAAACATTACCTATGATTATCCTCTTCAAATCACGCTGAAAATCGCCATGTTCCGAGCTCACAATCGATTTTGGAATTATGAATTTCAAACCCTTGGATCTTAGGTATAAGCAGCCCAGATATTTCGCACCTGCGACACTGGATCGCACCTGCGGTGCCGCACCTGCGAAAACCCAATCGTAGGTGCAAAAATTCATTAAATGACATGGGGTCGCACCTGCGACACCCCCTTCGCACCTGCGTGTCCGCACCTGCGGAAATACCATCGCAGGTGCGAGACTTCAGAACCAGAATGGTTCAGCTGTTCACAAAGTCTCAAACTCAACCGTTGGGCATCCGAAACAACACTAACACGATGAATTAAACTAAAAGTCCATGAAAATTCTTCAAACTTCTATAAATATTAAGTTTTCCATTTAAGGTCCGAATCACGTAAAACTAAGTCTGTTTCTTACCAAATTTCACAGATAACACATATAAATCATATAGAACCTGTACCGGGCTTCGGAATCATAATATGGGCCCGATATCACAGGTTTCACCTCAAATTTCATTTTCAAAAACTTTATATTTTTCAGAGAACAATTTTCTTTAAAAATTTATTTCTCGGGCTTGGGACCTCGGAATTCGATTCTGGGCATACGCCCAAGTCGCATATTTTACTACGGACTCTCGGGACCGTCAAATCACGGGTCTGGGTCCGTTTACCAAAAACGTGGACTGAAGTCAACTTTATTCAAATTTCCAATATAAAATATTCATTTTTATCAATTTTTCACATAAAGGCTTCCCGACTAAACGCCTGGACTGCGTACGCAAATCGAGGTGAGATAGAAGGATGTTTTCACGACCTCGGAGCACAGAATTAGATAGAATATACGGGATGACCCTTTTGGGTCATCACAAGCAAAGTAAATATAGATGGAGAATAACATAAAAACAAACAGAAGTTGAACCAAATCTGGTCCGAACCAAAGATTTGAAAATCCTAACTTTAGGTTAGGTACGAATTAGTACAAGATAGAAAATATTCGTACTCACAGAGATTAGGATGAACCCAAACGAAAATAATCAACATATAAGAGATTTTGAACTAGATCTGGTTCGAATCTTGATGACGTCCAAATCCACTACTAAAAAGTAAATGGACACGATCGCATGCAATATAAATTACCCAACTATGAGTCGGGTCGAGTCCCACAGAGAACAATATGTAGGCGATTAGGAATGTAAGAAAACTATCACTTATTATGCAATGCCAAACACTTAGAATTTGGTTGTGAAAATATTATATCTAAATACAAAAATATAAACTAACCTAGAAAGCAAATAAAATGATCAATGGCTACAAGTATGGATGCATCAGGAATTACACTCAAGTAACGATCCAATGTATTTTACGATTTTACAAATATGAGCGAGTTTATGTTAATTAGTCACGGATAACAATTCTCAATTAGCTTCTTCCGAAGACTAACAAGACTTCCTAATTGAATTATCCCTAAAACAATCAAGAGATTAAGCACACCGGAATATGGCTACAAGTAGTTCAATCCTATTCCTAGGTAGAATCTATAAAGTGAGGGTTAAAGCCTCAAGTTCTTGTTAATTAATCTTTCCCAACCCAAATTATCTTTTCCAAAATTAATTCGAAGTAAATGGGTGAGTCCTAGGGTTAGCTAATCCCTTTGGAAACATTAAAGAACAAGAATAATTAAAGAAACAATAACTCACTTCATAAATACATGAAAATCATTCAATACATAAGCACAATAAAGTATTTAATCCACACTTTAAACATGAATATTTCCATAAACAAGATTCAAGTGTTGAAAATAAATACTACACACTTAAATATTCAATACAAAGTCAGAAAATGATGAAATGAACATAAATGGGTAAGAAATTCCCAACCACAAGCTTATCTTCAAGACCCAAGTGTGTGTGCAAACCCTAGCTTCCAAAACTTGTTCTTCTAAGCTAAAAATCTATTCTAAGATGTAAGAAATTATAAAAGTTGTGAAAACTTCTGAAAAATTTATCAAACATATCTGCCAGGTCGTGTATTTGTGGGTTGGGGATCAAACACGTGAAATTCCATTTCTGCCCAGAATCTGCCCAAAAAATGCTCTATGCGTTCGCAACTATACACCCGCGTTCACAGTGAATCATCTCTCCCAGGTATGCGATCGCGTACAGTGTCACGCATTCTCATAGGTCGGTTGACCAGCCGCTGACAAGGCTTTAATGCTCCACATTCGCACAAACGTCTCCACGTTCGCATAACTTCCTTGACTTGGACTTATGCGATCGCATGTAACCCTTTGCGATCGTATAGAGTAAAAACTGGTAGCAGTCCATTTTCCGAATTTTTACACATTTTGACTTGATTTCTTTCATATCATCTCCAAATTATATTATACCTGAAATATGCCAATAAACCTCAGAAAAAGCCTTAGTTTCTCAAAAAAATCATACAAAATCCTAGGTATTAGGAGGAGATTAGTTGGTAAAATACCAACTTATCAAACCCCCAAACTTAAATCATTGCTTGTCCTCAAGGAATTCAAAAACTAAGAACATTTTTCAATAAAATCATCACTTAAGCTCAATGGCATACCAAAAATCGTTTCAAGTAAAAAAGGATCAATTTAAGCACAATCTAGTGACTTCTGTTGGTACCAACAATTAATCCAAGGCATATGAATCACCAACTTTTCACGCATTTTATTTTAATTCAAGTGCTCAAACACTACATTAATCAAAGTAGAAATCAAAGTCATGACACTAAAGATTCAAAATTTGCCTCCCTATCACAATTATCTTTCCTCGCTCATCCCTCCCAATTGAAAATGGGATTAAATTCAAAACTCAAGTCTCATGTGCCCTCACACTTTAAGAGATAATTCCAACTCATAAATTGCAATTCAAAACATAAATGGGATGTCAAATGGAAAGAATCAACTCTCTCATACAAAGATATTCAAATGCACACAAGTAGTACCATAGGTTTGCCCTTCATGTATTTCTCCACTAATGTAGACATACATGGTTTAAAATCAATTAGGACTTAAAGGGTTGTAGTTTAGGATTTTGGTTAAAGTATGACACAATTTGGTAAGAGTGACTCAAAACCTCCCTAAGCACTACACTTTTTAACAATCAAAGTCCACTTCCTTCAAGAACTTTTCCACCCTTTTTTTTGTTTTTATATATATGACCTAGTCTTCCATTTATTCACAATTCCTTTTTTTTTTATTCTTCTCTTTTTTTTTTATATAAATCACCTTTCACCTTTTAATCAACTCCCACTTCACAACTTTTCCAATCTTCACCCTCAAACTTAGACTTTTAGCCTATGTTCATACTTTAAAGTACTTAGGGGATATGGTGCCAAAAGAAAATCAATAAAGAACGATAGATTATAACATGTTTGCCAAATAAAAAGTTTAAAGGCTCAAATGGGTTGACTAGGGAAAATATGCACCGGTAAGAAATTTAGGCACAATAACGGTCCAACGAAGGCCTAATATCATTTCTCAAACCAAGTTAGTCTAGGATTTCGCCTTGAATCACATCCGGGCAAGTTATAGACTAAAAATGACGCAAAAGAACTTCACAATTAAATCTCACCACACATGGCACATGAAAATTCAAGTGGAATACAAGTCCAAAATCCAATTGAAACCAATGAATCTCAAGGAAGTCACATGTAGCCTAAGAAGCTATTTAGTGAATCAAAGAGCCAGAAATATAATCTAAAATTCACAACAAGGAATATTACTTTAATCATTTTTTTTAGAGATAAAAAAAAAACTTCATATGCCAAAGTTTAAATTATATTGGTACCAAACAAGTCACACGTTGGTTTATGGACACAAAATCACACCCCAAAAACCAGTTTATTCGCAACTAGCCACTAAACTAACTAAATAAAAAAATATTTACTTTCTAAAAAAAAATAAACAAGACTAATCCCTTAAGAAAGTTGTCATGCCATCCATCATAGGGAAAAGACACCCGGTTCAACACAAATAAATTCCTTAGAAAATAACCGCAGTAGAAAGAAAACCCAAGGAGTTTCATTAATACTACTATAAAAAAAAACCAAATAAACACAAATAAGAAAAAGAAAAATAAAAGCCAACAAGAAAATTCTAATTTTAATATTACAAATAAACTAATAATGTCAACCAATCCACACAAGTTCAAAAAAATAATCATGCTCCACATAATGCTCTACAAACATACATCAAATATGAGCCACCCAAACCTAAAGTGTTGCATTGTCCCCAATGCAACTAATCAAAACAAGATAAAATGAAGGAGGTGCTCCCTGAAACTGCATCACTCGGAGTTGGAGGTGGTGGGAAATTTGAGCTCCAAATCCTCATCATCATCGTCCTTAGAATCATGTGAGCCACAAAATGAACTCAGCTTGTGCATCATCCTTGACAGAAACTTGCTCTTTTTTCTCTCATGCTCCTTGAACTTCATTTGTTGCCTTTCAACCTTTCCTTGTTTCCGGCTCATGTCTTCTAACCTGTTTTTGATTGCTTTTTGTTCCTGCACTACATCATCCAAAGTTGGTCGCTTCTTACCAGTCCCCATCGAAGTTCTCTCCCCAGATGTACCAGAGTGAAGGCGCCAGCGACAAGTTGTCGAATGTGAGCATCTACGCCATAGATTTGATGGGAAATGTGGCGCATAGTGGGGGCCCCATAAGGAAGTGGAGCCATGGGGTCATGTGGTCCCGCTGTAGCTATGGAGGAACCCCCGGATCCCTCGGCAGTCTCAACAAACTGCCCAAATGAAGGAGGTAGCACATCAATTCTTCTCTTATTTTTCCCGCCAGTTGACCCTTTTCGAAGAAACGGATAGATTGCTATGCCAGATTCCTTCTCAAAATCATTGGGGTCCTTTAGCACCCAGCATCATAACACAACTGAGTGATGAATGAGGGGAAGAATAGTCTTTTAGACCTTCCATTACATGCTTCCTCAATTTCACTCACTATGTGCTGGTCCACGTTCACTAGCAAATCATCCATAATGGCAGAAATCATCAATGCTTTCACAGGCGTCACCTCAGTCTCACGTTTAGACGGCACAATTCTTGCACAAATAATGGACAACCAAGTCTTGGCTTCCGCTGTGAATTCATGAGAATCAATACCTTTGTGTACTCTATCCTAAGTTGGTTGCACCCTGTCATGAAGCTTCTCCACCAACCATTGCGTTCCTCTCTCTCTTCCTCTGGCTCTGTATACCTTATTGTCAGCATTGGGAAGCCCATAGTGTGCATTTACTACCCCGAGGCCAAAGTTGATCCGCTTTCCCCTAACAAAGGTGAATACTTCCCCCTGGAAATTTGTCTTCAAGGCATTGGCATAAAACTCATGAACTACTGTATAGTTTGCTTTAATTGGTTCAGGAGCAAAGCACATCCATCCACTATCAGTCAATCTCCGTAAAAATACGGCATCTTAGCATCAAGGTTGTCTAAATGGATGCCCATTTCTTTGATGATGCTCTTTTACATGAGTTTTTCATAGTTTCTTTCCCACTCAGCCGCCATGAATCAGATCTCATCAAAATAATCTTCTTCCACAGCTTGGGGAGCAGGCTCTTGCACAATTTCAGCATTTTCCGAGGCCATTTTATACTCAAATTACCTACAAATGTAGACCATATGTTAAATGCATGAATGGGTACTTAATACACTGTATTATGATGTATCTACGGCAAAGAAAACAACCCCAAAGCAACAACACAAGATTCTGCAAAGCCATTGTTTTGCTGCCAGGAATTTAAGGCAGTGCGATCGTGGTCAGAGCCCGGTGATCGCGAAGAGTGAGATTCTTAACTTACAAGTTTAACACTCTGTGATCGCAGAACAGTCAACACAATCGCATAAGGTAAATTCCCACTGTGCAATTTTAGATCTACGCGATCGCGGAGGCTTCTTCTTCACCCAGTTGAATTTTCTCTTAGGCATTTTCTCAAAAAAATAATGGGCAACAGATTTTCACACAAGTTTCAGAGAATTTAGGCACAGATCTAACCCCAAATTTTGTTCAAGAAGTAATAACTCACTCAACCAACCTTACCCAGCAAGCACACAGACATTCAAACATAATATTCACAACAAAAACTCTAAACTATCAATCCTAGACATGAAGTAGAGATGAAGAAGAAAGGAAAAATGGTTGTTCATTTACACTAGTAGCACACGAAATTGAACTTGAAGAAAGATTCGAGTGAGAAAGAACATACCTTTGAGATTAAACTTGATTAGTAGTATGGAATTGAAGAGAGAAACCCTTGAGATGATTTTTTTTGAGGGCCAAAGGTGAGAAAGTTTGTTTTGAGTAGAAGAGTGGGCAAGGGTTCTTTTCCAGTGTTTAAAGTTTAGAAACTTACCTGGAACTACAAGATCGCGGAAGAGCAGACGCGATCGCATAGAACAACAACCCCCAGATTTTCGCGATTGCATAGAACTTATGCAATCGCATTTTTAGCTGAACCCTATTGTTCTGCGAACGCAAGGGATTTTCTGTGATCACATAGTGGGGCAGTGTTCTGTTCTGCAATTTTGCACCAGCTACTGTTTTTGGCTGCCCGGTCACCCCGGCCTGCTCAAATCAACTCCGAAAAATGTGAAACTTGACAGATTAGTTTAAAATAATATACTAAGCTATTCTATAAAAGGAAAAATTTAAAAACGCGTAAAATTTTTGAAAACGATGGGTTGCCTCCCACCAAGCGCCGCATTTAACGTCGTGGCACGACACAAGTCTACTTTACCACTTTTCTCGCCACTTGGACGATATGAACTGGGAACCTAGCTTGGAGTTAAGCTTGTGACCACGAGCGGTGGGGGGTGGTAAGTTGATGACCAAGCCAAGCATTAATTTCTTCATTTTGCACTTCTTGGCTTTCATGTGAGGATTGTCATTTTGCTTTCTTGTTCCCTCAAATTGTAGAATGTATGATATTAGTCTTTCCTCCTCGCAATCCTTCATTGATTTGTGTAGTTCAACTCCCGTATCACCACACAATTCCAATGTTGAAAAATTCTTGAAATGTGACATCAAACCTCCAAATTTCAATTCTTCCCGGAATTTGACATCCTCTTTTCCGCCCGGACTAAAGTCAATTTCAATCAAATTTTCATTTACACTGGTTGACTCTAATTCCACATTTTCTTTGGCATAATTAATACCCATGGAGTCGGTTGGCGGATGTTCAAGTCTTGATTCCTCAAACTAGAGCTCACTTTCTTTCTCGGAATTGGACTCTTCTTGGCTTCCTTCCACAAATGATCCTCCATTAATAACTTCATTTGATCCTCCAAAGTGCGGATGTTCTCATCATTTTGATTCATACCTTGTTTCAAGTCCTCGACTGCAAAGTTGTACTTCTCCTCATTTTCAAGAATGGCCTCCAACATGAGCATCATCTTCTCATTTTGAGCATTTGAGAGTTCATCTTGGCTTTGATCAAGTGCCAAGGAAGGATTTTCGACTTCAACCTCTAAGGAAGGTTCTTGACTATCACTCACTTCCAAGGCTTTTTGGACCTTTAAGGCTTCAAGCATTTCTTCCATTTGTTAGTGCAACCTTTCAAGTGCCAAGTCATTTTGGAGACTATTTTCCAAAAGCTCCTCCAAGGCATTTTGCTCTTTGTTTCCTCCTTCAAGTAGGCATTCTAACATGAACTTAAACTCTCCATTTCGGCCATGATCAATTTCTTTCACTTCCTCATCCCTATAATTTTCATCACAAAAAGTAGAATCATCATAGTGGGAGCTTTGGGAAGGGACGAACAAATAAGCACAATCATACCAATGATCATTTTGACGATCACATTTATCAAAAAATACTCCACTCATGGGTTTGAGATTGTGCACACAATCCATCCCCGGGAGAATTAAAAAAAATTTCCACGAGTGTGGTCCTCCACAATAAGGACAAGGGTCATCAAAGTATTAACAAACAACTACCATCCGACCAATTTTCATTATATGATACCATTTTTTTATCCAAAACTAAGAAAATAAACAAGAAACAAACAAGAAAAACAATACAAGGTAAGCAAAATAATTACACAAATATTCACAAGTTTGGACCAAATCACTTACACTTACTTCTCAAACAACCTAAATTATGCCAAATTGTTCCCTGGCAACGGCGCCAATTTTGATGACGTCCAAATCCACTACTAAAAAGTAAATGGACACGGTCGTATGCAATAGAAATTATCCAACTATGAGTCGGGGTCGAATCCCAAAGAGAACAATATGTAGGCGATTAGGAATGTAAGAAAACTATCACTTATTGCGCAATGCCAAACACTTAGAATTTGGTTGTAAAAATATTATAGCTAAATACAACAATATAAACTAACCTAGAAAGCAAATAAAATGATCAATGGCTACAAGTATGGATGCATCGGGCATTACACTCAAGTAACTATCCAATGTATTTCATGATTTTACAAATATGAGTGACTTTATGTTAATTAGGCACAAATAACAATTCTCAGTTAGCTTCTTCCGAAGACTAACAAGACTTCCTAATTGAATTATCCCTAAAACAATCAAGAGATTAAGCACACCAGAATATGGCTACAAGTAGTTCAATCCTATTCCTAGGTAGAATCTATAAAGTGAGGGTTAAAGCCTCAAGTTCTTGTTAATTAATCTTTCCCAACCCCAAATTATCTTTTCCAAAATTAATTCAAAGTAAATGGGCGAGTCCTAGGGTTAGCTAATCCCTTTGGAAATATTAAAGAACAAGAATAATTAAAGAAACAATAACTCACTTCATAAATACATGAAAATTATTCAATACATAAGCACAACAAGGTATTTAATCAACACTTTAAACATGAATATTACCATAAGCAAGATTCAAGTGTTGGAAATAAATACTACACACTTCAATATTCAATACAAAGCAAGGGAATGAATAAATAAACATAAATGGGTAAGAAATTCTCAACCACAAGCTTCAAATCTTCAAGACCCAAGTGTGTCTGCAAACCCTAGCTTCCAAAACTTGTTCTTCTAAGCCAAAAATCTATTCTAAGATGTAAGTAATTATAAAAGTTGTGAAAAGTTCTGAAAAAGTTATCAAACATATCTTCTAGGTCGTGTATTTATGGGTTGGGGATCAAAAACCTGAAATTCCATTTCTGCACAGAAAATGCTCTATGCGTTCGCAACTGTACACCCGCGTTCGCAGTGAATCATCTCTCCTAGGTATGCGATCGCGTACAGTGTCACGCGTTCGCATAGGTCAGTTGACCAGCCGCTGACCAGGCTTTAATGCTCTGCGTTCGCACAAATGTCTCCTCGTTCGCATAGCTTCCTTGACTTGGACTTATGCGATCGCATGTAACCCTCCGCGATCGCATAGAGTAAAAACTGGCAGCAGTCCATTTTCCCCAATTTTTACACATTTTGACTTTTTTTCTTTCATATCATCTCCAAATCATATTATACCTGAAATATGCCAATAAACCTTAGAAAAAGCCTTAGTTTCTCAACAAAATCATATAAAAGCCTAGGTATTAGGAGGAGATTAGTTGGTAAAATACCAAGTTATAAAATCCCTCGAGATCGACTTTCCATTTGAGGCAAGTCAGTCAGGTAATATCAAAATGAGTAGCTGGTAAAGGGGTAAGACCAGATATGGTAATGAATCGAGGAATGATTCCATTCATGGTAGGAATCAAAGGTGAAATGGATGACCGCGACTTAGGGTTTGAGAAGAGAGAAGGGGGAGACGAGAGTGTTTGAGGGGCGTTTGGTGGGAATGAATTAGGGTTACGGGTGTTTGGTATAATTAAAAGGGGTCGGGTGTTTGGGAGTCGTTGATCTCGAGAGATCAACAGTTGTGATTAGATTTTTAGGCCGGGTGGGTTAATTTGGACGGGTATGGGGCTGGTTGGATGGGTGTGGGCATTTTGGTACTGGGCTTAGTATATTGGGCTGGGGTAATGGGTTAGGCTAGGTCCTGAATTAATTACAAAAGGGCTAGATTTTAAATACCTAATTAAATTAATAAAATAATTTATAAAATAATTAATAAATAATAAAAATGTCATTTGTGCATGAAAATAATTTGAAATAATTACTTAACATTATAAAAATATAAGAGGTCATTTTTCTGTGTAAATAAGGTATTTCTGCATATATGTGGCTATTATTGTGAAATATTACAATTATAGCCTAAAGATGCAAAAATAATTATACATAAAATGTTTAAAGCTTAATATGAATATAAATGATGAAAATTAAGTAATAAATCATTATAAAATTATTTGTGATGCAACTAATAATTATTTAGATAATAACTGTCACAACCCAAAATCCTAACTTAGGTCGTGATGGCGCCCAACAGCGGGGTCAGGCAAGCCAACACTCAATTTACTAAGGGTTCCTTCTTATTAGATTAAACATTTCTACATATACTCAGTTTTTAAAACTTAAGACATAAATGGACAAGAATAATTAGCCAGTTTTTAATCAAAAGCGGTCATGAGGAGGCGTGAGCCAATATATATACAGACTTGTAATCCATAATAACTATCATGTGTGTTCCAGGAACTAGTGTCACAAGTATTACGGGACTACTAACAGAATATACAAAAGATATAACATACAGTCCACTGTCTAAAAGAAATAGACGGGAAATAAGCAAAAGAAACTCCATGGTGCCGCCGGAGATCGCCAGGAGAAAAAAGCTCACCTTGAAGTCAGGTCCGTCTATAATCATAATCAAGCTCCGTCTGACAACCAGGTGCACCAACCTCAGAACCTGTACAATTAAGTACAGAAGCGTAACATGAGTACATAAATATATATGTACCCAGTGAGTATCTTGCCTAACCTCGAAGAGGTAGTGACGGGAGGTCGACTTGACACTCACTAAGGTCCAACAATATAATTTAACAGAATATGATGAAAAAGGTAGGCATGTAAAGGCAGTGAAGTAACAAATATACAAGGCACTGAAATCCAAGTAAGTACTGGAAATCAATAAACAATTACTACTTCACCTTCCCCCAAATACTTGTCAAATCAATGTACATGAGTTTAGTAACAAATAAATCATGCGCATACGGAATAAGGACAACCATCCTGAGCCATAAGATAGTCATATATGTGCACTGCCGAGGGTCAAACGGCCCGAAACATAAGTTCGCCTTACCATAAAGTACTCACATCTATGCATTGCCGAGGATCGAACGGCCCGAACCATAAGTGCATCTTTTCCATAAAGTAATCATCTCTATGCACTACCGAGGATCGAACGGCCCGAACCATAAGTGCATCTTCCAATCCGCCGTGGCGTACGGCCCGCTCCCATAAGAGTGGGGGAAATCACACTCCGCTCACAAAATGAAAATTGCGAAGCGGTCAAATGCACACACAATATTCCTTTTTAAATTACTTTTCAGGAAACAATTCCTTACAAATTTTTTCAAATTCAATGATCTCAGGGAAATAAGCCGCATGTAACATTTAATTTATTAAGCATATAGTTCATTTCAAGTAAAACACAAGGCATGATGTGGACCTAACTACCCGGACACAATAATAATAGCCGCTACATACGGACTCTCGTCACTTTGTACGTACATAGCCCCCACAACTATCACACATAGCATTTAAAATACCTACGGGGACAATTCCCTCTTACGAGGTTAGAAAGGAGACTCACCTTGCGTTGCACCTACTCCCCGGGTCAAGAATGCGCCCGAAACTCCGAACTCGTCACCCAAAGGACTCAAAGCTAATCAAACGTTACGTAAATATATCAAATTATACTCAAAGCATGGAATTCTCCTATTATTTAGTCAAATTCATCATTCTTGAAGAAATCCCAAAATCCAACCCCGGGCCCGCATGCTCGGATTCTGAAAATTCTCGAAGGAAAAACTCACCCATAACCTAAGGATCGTTAATATATGATTTTTGTATGAATTCATAGCCAATGAACGGGTAATTTTCTAAATTTTCGAACGCCCTAGGTTACTACCCAAATCCTTACTTTTCACTAATTAGGTAGTTAATTTAACTAGTAATTCATGCATCAAACTAATACTAGGGTAGAATTTACTTACCTTCAATAACAAGGTCGTTTGTCCCTCTTGAATGCTAAAAATCGCCCCAAGGAAGAAAAAGAAAATGAGGAAAAATGAATTAATCCCGCTTTAAAAACACACTGCCCAGTGGTTTCCTCTATGAGAACGCAGCCTGGGCAGTGCGTTCGTGATGCCTTAAATGACCAGGCCCACATGGGCCTTCTATGCGAACGTGGAAGGAGCCTTGCGAACGCACAAGGTAAGGGGGTAGCTGGGCTGGCCCAACGACCGGACTCTATGCGAACGCGGGGGAGGTGTGCTAACGCACTGGGTCAGGAGCCCAACCCATCGCGATCGCGATGGCTTTAGTGCGAACGCACAGGGCATTCACCACCCCTGTCCAGTTCTTTCTTCACGAACGCGGTAACCCCTCTGCGAACACGGAGAAGGAAACCATACCTAGAATTTCTAGTGTTTTGAAATTAGCTCCGAGGGGTTTGAAACTCACCCGAGCCCCTCAAGACCCCGTCCAAAGGAACTGGCAAGTCTGTATTCATGATACAGACTCTCTCGAATTTTCAGAACGTGAAAAACAACAACGAAACTAAGAATCCGACCCCAAAACCAAATTGAATCAAACTTTGAACTTTAAGTTCTAGAATTCGCTAACAATGCGCCGAACAGACCTATACTACTCGGAATGACACCAAAATTTGCAGGCAAATCATAAATGACATAACGGAACTATTCCTAGTCTCGGAATTCCGTTCAGACCTCGATAACACAAAAACAGATCCCAACCATAATATTAACTTAAGGAAATTCTTATTTCGATATTGGGCGCCGAAACGCTCCCAGGTCATCCAAAACCCATTCTGAACATATGCCCAAGTCCGAAATCATCATACGAAGCTACCGGAACCATCGAAACTCGATTCCGAGGTCGTTTGCTCAAAACGTTGACCGAAGTCAAATTTGGCCTTAAAGGCCAACCTGAAGGAACCAAGTGTTCCAATATTGCTCTAAACACTTCTGAATCCCGGACCACCCGCCCCCGCAAGTCATAAATCATAATAAGCCACTATGGGAGGTTTCATTTAGGGGAACAGGTTCCGATAACGCAAAATGACCGGTCGGGTCATTACATTCTCCACCTCTTAAACAAACGTTCGTCCTCGAACGGTCTAGAATCATACCTGAAGTGCTGGATAAGTGCGGATATCTGCTCCGCATGTCCTCATCGGACTTCCAGGTCGCTTCCTCGGCTGGTTGGCCCCTCCACTGAACCTTCACTGCAGAAACTCTCTTGGACCCCAATTGGTGATCCCATCTATCAATAATAGCAACTGGCTCCTCCTCGTAGCCCAACCTCTCGTCCAACTGAATAGTGCTGAAATCAACCACGTGAGAGAAGTAGGTGTGGTACTTCCGGAGCATGGATACATGAAAGACCAGATGAACTCCTGATAAACTGGGAGGTAAGGCTAGTTCATAAGCAACCTCCCCAACTCGCCTCAACACCTCGAAGGGACCTATAAACCTCAGGCTCAGCTTGCCCTTCTTCCCAAACCTCATAATACCCCTCATCGACGAGACCTCCAACAGAACCTTGTATCCCTCCATAAATGATACATCACGCGCCCTATGATCCGCGTAACTCTTCTATCTGGACTGCGCTGTGCGGAGCCTCTCCTGAATCAACTTCACCCTCTCCAAAGCATCCTTTACCAGGTCGATACCATATAACTTAGCCTCGCCAGGCTCAAACCACCCGATAGGGGAACGACATCGCCGACCATACAAAGACTCAAATGGAGCCATCTCGATGTTGGACTGATAATTATTATTGTAAGGAAATTCTACCAAAGGAAAGAACTGGTCCCACTGACATCCGAAGTCAATCACGCATGCCCTGAGCATGTCCTCCAATATCTGAACTATACGCTCCGACTGGCCATCAGTCTGAGGGTGAAATGTTGTGCTGAGGTCTATCTGTGTGCCTAACCCACTGTGCAATGCTCTCCAGAAGTGCGAGTTGAACTGAGGATCTCGATCTGATATAATGGACACCGGCACACTGTGCAACCGGACTATCGAATGTAGATCTGGGCTAACCTCTCAGAAGTATATGTAGTAGCTACAGGAATGAAATGTGTCGATTTGGTCAATCTATCCACAATGACCCAAACCGCGTCAATCTTCTGCAATGTCCGAGGAAACCTAACCACGAAGTCCATAGCGATGCGCTCCCATTTTCACTCAGGAATGGGCATCTGCGGAAGTAGGCCTCCTGGCCTCTGGTGTTCATACTTCACCTGCTGGCAATTAAGGCACCTAGTCACATACTCCACAATGTCCCTCTTCATCCGCCTCCACCAGTAATGCTGCTTCAAATCACGATACATCTTCGTAGCACCAGGATGAACAGAATACCGAGAACTGTGTGCCTCCTCTAGAATCCTCTCCCTCAGGCCATCAACGTTAAGAACACATAGACGACCCTGAAGTCTCAGAACACCACCTTGCCAATTGTAACCTCCTTGAAACTACCCTGTACCACTGTCTCCCGAAGCTCTGCTAAGCAGGGATCATCGAACTACCGAGCCTTAATCTCCCCAAATAACGAAGGCTGAGCAACCACATGTGCTAAAACTCGGCGAGGCTCTGAAAGGTCTAATCTCACCATGCGATTAGCCAAGGACTAAATGTCCAAGGCTAGAGGTCCCTCCTCTGCTGCAATATAAGCCAAGCTACCCATACTCTCTGCCTTCCTGCTCAAAGCATCTTCTACCACATTTGCCTTGCCCGGATGATGAAGAATGGTGATATCATAATCCTTCAACAACTCAAGCCATCTGCGCTGCCTCAGATTAAGATCTCTCTGCTTGAACAAGTGCTGCAAGCTGCGGTGGTCTGTATAAACCTCACAGGACAACCCATACAAGTAGTGCCTCCAAATCTTAATAGCATGAACAATCACTGCCAACTCTAAGTCGTGCACAGGGTAATTCTTATCATGAACCTTTAGCTGGCGCGAAGCGTAAGAAATAACTCTCCCCTCCTGCATCAACGCACATCCTAAGCCAATGCACGAAGCGTCGCAATACACTGTATACATCCCTAAACCAGAAGGCAATACAAGAACTGGTGCGGAGGTCAATGTTGCCTTGAGCTTCTAAAAGCTCGCCTCACACTCGTCAGACTGTCGAAACGGGGCATTCTTCTGAGTCAATCTAGTCAATGGAGCTGCAATAGAAGAGAACCCCTCCATATATCGACGATAATAGCCTAGTAGGCCCAAAAAGCTCCTGAGCTCTGTAGCTGAAGTAGGACGCGACCAACTCTGAACTGCCTCAATCTTATGAGGATCAACCTTGATACCCTCTCTGGATACCACATGCCCCAAGAATGCAATGGAATCCAACCAGAACTCACACTTGGAGAACTTAGCATATAGCTTCTGTTCTTGCAAAGTCTGGAGCACAACTCTCAAATGTTGCTCGTGCTCTCCTAGACTACGTGAGTAAATCAAAATGTCATCAATGAAGACAATGACAAAGGAATCAATATACGGCCTGAACACCCTATTCATCAAGTCCATGAATGCTTCTGGGGCATTAGTCAAGCCAAATGACATCACCAGGAACTCATAGTGGCCATATCTCGTACAGAAAGAAGTCTTCGGAATATCCGAGGCCCGTATCTTCAACTGATGGTAACTCAATCTCAAATCAATCTTAGAAAACACCCTAGCACCCCGCATCTGGTCAAACAAATAATCGATGCACGGAAAAGGATACTTGTTCTTAATGGTGACCTTGTTCACCTGGCGGTAATCAATACACATCCGCATGGACCCATCCTTTTTCTTCACGAATAGAACTGGAGCACCCCACGGTGATACACTCGGTCTGATGAACCCCTTATCCAACAACCCCTCAAGCTACTCCTTCAACTCCTTCAACTCTTTCGGAGCCATACAATACGGAGGAATAGATATAGGTTGGGTGCCTGGAGTTAAATCAATGCAGAAATCAATATCACGATCCGGAGGCATGACAGGAGGATCTGAAAAAAATACATCAGCAAACTCTCAAACAACTGGCACTGAATCAATCATCGACGACTCAGTGGTGGTGTCCCACACATAAGCAAGATAGGCCAGACAACCCTTCTCGACCATAGGTCGAGCCTTCATGAATGAAATAACCTGGCTGGCTGCACTAACTGAGGAACCTCTCCACTCCAGCCTAGGCGACTTGGGCATAGCTAAAGTAATTGTCTTGTCATGGCAATCTAGCACGACTTGATAAGGATATAGCCAATCCATGCCTAGAATAAGCTCAAAATCGACCATGTCGAGAAAATAAAATGTCCGCTCTGATCTCGAATCCACAAAATGTGATCTTACAAGACCAATATATCCGGTCTACCACCACAGAATCGCCCACAAGAGTGGACACATATATAGGAGAACCCAAGGACTCGCGAGGAGAATCCAGAAAATAAGCAAACAATGCTGAAACATATGAATAGGTGGACCCTGGATCAAATAATACTAAAGCCTCTCTACCACATACTGAGATAATACCTATGATCATGGCGTCTAAGGCCACTGCATCTGATCTGGCCGGAATGGCATAGAATCTAGCTGGAGTACCGGAAGATTGAGCTCCACCAGAGTGAAGAAGAGCTGCCTGACCTCCCTCTGACTGGCCTCCACCTCTAGGACGACCCCTGCTGACCTGTCCTCCACCTTTAGGTGGTCGGACTGCTGGTGTCGGACCTATCGTCTGATAACCCTGCTGTACGGGCTTGCCCCAAAACTTGGGACAATGCCTCCTCATATGACCTGGATCCCCATACCCGTAACAACCACCAGGTACCATAGTCTACTGCCTCGAAGAAGAACCCTGAATGGCTGGAGGACGGTAGGAACGCTCTGGCATGGTGCTGAAATGAGGCCTCGCTAGAAAACCTCGGGGAGGTGGTGGAGGTGCTGAATATGAAGGCATGTTGCACTGAGTATTGCTAAACTGACCCCTGCCCCTAGCTGGGGCACCTCTGAAATCTCCATAGAATCTAGCCCTCTTGTCCTACTGCCCCTACTCCCTGCTCCTTGACTGATACCCCTCGATTCTACGAGAAATATCTACCACGAGCTGATAAGGAGTACCCATCTCCACCTCTCGGGCCATGGTGCCCCTAATACCTGGATGCAACCTAGCCACAAATCTCTACACCCTCTCTGCATCAGTAGGTAGTATCATGAGTGCATGGCGAGACAACTTTGAAAATTTGGCCTCATAATCTGTCACTGAAATCTGTCCCTGCTCTAGCCGCTCAAACTAATACCGCAGCTCTTCCCTCTCAGAGGGTGGGATATATCTATCCAGAAACATCTGCGTGAACTGCTCCCAAGTGGCAGGAGGAGAATCTGATGGCCTGCTAAGAATATAGGACTGCCACCATCTGCGAACTCTGCCCTCTAACTGGAAGGTAGTGAAGTAAACTCCATGGGACTCTAATATCCTCATATTGTGCAGCCTGTCCCTACACCTGTCAACAAAATCCTGGGCATCCTCACCTCGCTCACCCCCGAAGACTGAAGGGTGCAATCGAGTCCATCTATCCAATAACTTCTGCGCATCGCCGTCCGTAGCTGGTCTGGGCTCATGGGCAATGTACCCGGGGTATGATGTAATGCTTCTGTCTGGCCTGCAGTCTGGGCAGTAAGGGTCTGGACTCCCCCTCCCGCCTGAGAAGTGGCAGGATATGCTGAAAATAAACCAGCCTGGGACATAGTGTCAATAAATCTCATCATACGGCCCATGACCGCCTAGAAGCCTAGCACCGTCATGAAGTCTACTAGAGTAGGATCTGTTGGAGACACCTCGTCCCGCTCCTCTATGATAGGGTCCTCTGGTGGTGGAACCGGAATAGCTCTGGGATGCCCTCGTCCCCTACCTCGGGCCGGTGCCCAGTGAGTATCCTGCCTAACCTCGAAGAGGTAGTGACGAGAGGTTGACTTGACACTCACTAAGTTCCAACAATATAATTTAACAGAATATGATGAAAACGGTAGGCATGTAAAGGCAGTGAAGCAACCAATATACAAGGCACTGAAATCTAAGTAAGTACTGGAAATAAATAAACAATTACTACTTCACCTTCCTCCAAATACCTGTCAAATCAATGTACATTAATTTAGTAACAAATAAATCACGCGCATACGGAATAAGGACAACCGACCTGAGCCATAAGATAGTCATATATGTGCACTGCCGGGGGTCGAACGGCCTGAACCAAAAGTTTGCCTTACCATAAAGTACTCACATCTATGCACTGCCGAGGATCGAACGGCCCGAACCATAAGTGCATCTTTGCCATAAAGTAATCATCTCTATGCACTGCCGAGGATCGAACGACCAGAACCATAAGTGCATCTTCCAATCCGCCGTGGCGTACGGCCCGCTCCCATAAGAGTGGGGGAATCACACTCCGCTCGAGGAATGTAAATTGCGAAGCGGTCACATGCACACACAATATTCCTTTTTAAATTACTTTTCAGGAAATAATTCCTTATAAATTTTCTCAAATTCCATGATCTCAGAGAAATAAGACACATGTAACATTTAATTTATTAAGCATATAGTTCATTTCAAGTAAAACACAAGGCATGATGTGGACCTAACTACCCGGACACCATAATAATAGCCTCTATGTACGGACTCTCGTAACTTTGTACGTACGTAGCCCCCACAACTATCACACATAGCATTTAAAACACCTACGGGGACAGTTCCCTCTTACGAGGTTAGAAAGGAGACTCGCCTCGTGTTGCACCTACTCCCCAGGATAAGAATGCGCCCGAAACTCCGAACTCGTCACCCAAAGGACTTGAAGCTAACCAAACGTTCCGTAAATATATTAAATTATACTCAAAGCATGGAATTCTCCTATTATTTAGTCAAATTCATCATTCTTGAAGAAATCCCAAAATCCAACCCCGGTCCTGCTTGCTCGGATTCCGAAAATTCTCGAAGGAAACACTCACCCATAACCTAAGGATCGTTAATATATGATTTGTATGAATTCATAGCCAATGCACGGGTAATTTTCTAAATTTTCGAAAGCCATAGGTTACTACCCAAATCCTTAATTTTCATTAGGTAGTTAATTTAACTAGTAATTCATGCATTAAACTAATACTAGGGTAGAATTTACTTACCTTCAATAACTAGGTCGTTTGCCCATCTTGAATGCTAAAAATCGCCCTAAGGAAGAAGAAGAAAATGAGGAAAAATGAATTAATCCCGCTATAAAAACACATTGCCCAGCGGTTTCCTCTATGCGAACGCAGCCTGGGCAGTGCGTTCACGATGCCTTAAATGACCAGGCCCCCATGGGCCTTTTATGCGAACGCGGAAGGAGCCCTGCGAACGCACATGGTAAGGGGGTAGCTGGGCTGGCCCAATGGCCGGACTCTATGCGAACGCACTAGGTCAGGAGCCCAACTAGTCGTGATCACGGTTCCTTTAGTGCGAACGCATAAGGCATTCACCACCCCTGCTCAGCTCCTTCTTCGCCAACGCGGTAACCCCTCCGCGAACGCGGAAACCAGACCTGGAATTTCTGGTGTTTTGAAATTAACTCCGAGGGGTCTGAAACTCACCCGAGCCCCCGTCCAAAGGCACTGGAAAGTCTATATTCATGATACAGACTCGCTCATATTATCGGAATGTGAAAAACAACAATGAAACTAAGAATCCGACCCCAAAACCAAATTGAATCAAACTTTGAACTTTAAGTTCTAGAATTCGCTAACAATGCGCCGAACCGACCTATACTACTCGGAATGACACCAAATTTTGCAGGCAAGTCATAAATGACATAACGGAACTATTCTCAGTCTTCGAATTCCGTTTGGACTTCGATAACACAAAAAACACTTCCCAACCACAATATTAACTTAAGTAAATTCTTATTTCGATATTGGGCGCCGAAACTCTCCCGGGTCATCCAAAACCCATTCCGAACATATGCCCAAGTCCGAAATCATCATACGAAGCTACCGAAACCGTCAAAACTCGATTTCAAGGTCGTTTGCTCAAAACGTTGACCGAAGTCAAACTTGGCCTTAAAGGCCAACCTGAAGGAACCAAGTGTTCCAATATTGCTCTAAACACTTATGAATCCCGGACCACTCGCCCCTGCAAGTCATAAATCACAATAATCCTCTCTGGGAAGTTTCATTTAAGGGAACGAGGTCCGATAACGCAAAACGACCGGTCGGGTCGTTACAATTATAATGCCAGAATAAATTGATTAAAAGAGTTTAAAAATTATGGAAACATGTTGGTTGATGCTCATGCACTATTTTAAAGTATATGTATTTATAAAATATATATGGGAAAATTGGATATCAACAGCTATCCCTCTTACACAGGGAGGATGAAAGAGTTATCTGGTAAAGACATGATGACCAATTTTGACCAAATAGGGCGATTTGAAAGATATGGGCCGCACTCCGGTTTTACAGGAATCAGGCCGTGTGTAGTTCTAGATCCAACAGGGGAATAAACCTATCGAGTCATCGCAAGAACGGACAAAAGGTTCTGAGTAGGATTACTTGGGATTGAAACAGTTATGGGTGTAGGGTTAGGTTTGGAATAATTTGAAGGAACTGGAGCGGGATTGCTCATGTTGGGATAACGGTTACTCACTAGATTACCTGCAAATCTAAAAAGTATACTGCGAGCACATACGTATAAATTATTGCGTAAATTTAAACATGATGCAAATTCCCTTTAGACCATGAATATTGTCTTTGGACGGTGAGGATGACGTCCTTAGACCATGACGTCCCGGGCCAAGAATTGCGGTAAGGGATTCGCAGGCCATGAAATGATGTTCTCGGTCCATGAAGATGGTGCCTCCGAACCATGACGCCTTTGAATAATGATGTGCAAATTTGAAGGATCCTCAGGCCATGGTATGATGTCTTCCAGCTATGAGGATGGTGCCTTCAGACTATGACGCCTTCGGACAAGTTGGCTATATTTCAGCCCACGAGGTGCAAAGAGATGATGATAATAGTAACAAGACAAAGCTTAGTCTTGTGTGAAGTTGAGGGTAGAACTTAGCCCAAGAGAAGAGAACAATGCAAGAGCGAGACAGTGCTTAGCCTCGTACTAGATTCGGGACAACGCTTAGTCCCATGCAAAGAGAAAGCAGTGCTTAGCCTTGTGCGAGTGGGAGGCAGGGCTTAGCCTCATGCAAATAGAGAGGCAGGGCTTAGCCTCATGAAAGTAGAGAGGCAGGGATTAGCCTCATGCAAGTGATTTGAGATAGGGCTTAGTCTCATGCAAGGGGAAGGCAGCGCTAAGCCTTATGCAAATAGAGAGACAGAGCTTAGCCTTATGCAAAATTGAGACAAGGCTTAGTCTCATGCAAGGAGAAGGCAGTGCTTAGCCTTATGCAAATAGAGAGGCAGCTTAGCCTCATGCAAGTGATTTGAGTAAGAGTGAAGTGTTCTTTGCTGGAAACGTGTATAGAGATTGTATTGTTGCGACGCTGCTTATCATGATGACATAGTCCAGCATACAAAGAAAATTTGTGAGTTTTGAGGGGGAGGTTGGTTCGTGTCTTTGCTTGCTCGATTTGCTCCATTCTATCCGAGGATCCTGCTCAAGTTATCAGGGTAGCATTTGGCTAAAAGTAAAGTTTCTTTTCAAAAGCATACGTGTATAGTTTTCAAAGACATAGTAATATGCAGTTTAGAAATTAGTTGGATGTACCAGTAACTGTGACATAATTAGAGACATTGCGACTTCTTCTACCGTAGAATTTTGAGGGTCCTCAAAATTCAGCACCAGTTAACTAGATGAACTTTCTGATCGTTCCGTGTGTTGCGGTTGACTGAACTTGCTTCAGAATTTTGAGGGTCCTCCTCAAAATTCTGTCCTACTTTCTGATTGTGGGGAAAATGGGAATTTTATTGAATTGTGACCGAACCCACAAGGCTTCCTACATATCCCCTCTTAAATGGGAATCAGGTCGAGCGTAGTTCAATTTACATCATATGAAGAAGCACAAAATGGTTTACACATAGTATCTTTTGACTGCATATGAATTGATAGGCTTTGGCCATATTTCTCCGTCCATCTATACGAGTATGAGCGCTCCTCCTGTAAATACTTTGTGAACCATGTAAGGACCTTTCTAATTGGGAGATAATTTCCCTTTGGCCTCATCTTGATGCGAAAAGATCCGTTTTAGTACCAGCTGCCCTAGCATGAATTGTCTTGGTTTGACCCTTTTATTGAAAGCCCTGGACATTCTATTCTGATAGAGCTGGCCGTGACAAACTGAATTCATCCTCTTTCCGTCTATGAGGGATAATTGCTCATAGCAGTTCGTTATCCATTCTGCATCGCTGAGTAGGAATGCCAGCTTCGGTACCATAAACCAGTAGATAGAGAGTTTCCCCGGTTGATGTGTGGACTATGGTACGGTGTCCCACTAAGGCGAATGGTAATTTCTCATGCCATTGCTTGTGATTCTCTACCATTTTCCTTAGTATCTTCTTGATATTTTTGTTGTCTGCCTCCACGGCTCCATTCATTTGAGGCATGTATGTTGTAGAATTCTTGTGCTTAATTTTGAACGTTTCACACATGGATTTCATCAGATCGCTGTTGAGATTGGTGGCATTGTCAGCGATGATGGACTCTGGAACCCCAAATCGACACATAATCCAATCTTTGACAAAATCCGCGATGACTTTCTTGGTCACCGCTTTGTTAGATGCAGCTTCAACCCATTTGGTGAAGTAGTCAATGGCCACTAAAATGAACTGGTGCCCGTTTGAAGCGGTGGGCTCAATTGGGCCGATGGCATCCATTCCCCAAGCAGCAAAAGGCCAAGGTGAACTTGTTGCATTAAGATCGTTTGGTGGAACCCGTATCATATCTGCATGTATATGGCATTGGTAGCATTTCTGAACGTACCATATACAGTCTGTTTCCATGGTCATCCAAAAGTATCCGGCCCTGAGTTTCTTCTTGGCCAAGACAAAATCATTCATATATAGGCCGCAAGTTCCGACATGTATCTCCTCGAGCAATTTTGAAGCCTTTTTGCGTCAACTCACTTAACAGTCCTAGATCAGGAGTTCTCCTGTACAGGGTTCCTCCGCTTTGGAAGAAGTGATTGGAAAATCTCTGAAGGGTGCGTTTTTTAGTATGGTTTGCGTGCTCCGGGTAGTCTCTTTTTGTCAAATATTATTTGATGTTATGGAACCAGGGATTTCTGTCTGTTTCTTCTTCAACATGAGCACAATATGGGATCGATGAAATTCTTGTCTGGATGTTGTATCAGTGATGACAAGGTGTCCAATGCATATGCGAATTCGTTCTGAATTCTGGGGACATGTATCTTTGTGAACCTCTTCTTCATTTCTTGTACATGATGCAGATACGGCAGTATTATGGAATTCTTGGTAGCCCATTCTCCTTGTACTTAATGTACCAGCATGTCTGAATCGCCGATTACCAACAGTTCATGAATATTCATATCAACAGCCAGGTTGAGCCCTAATATGCAGGCTTCATATTTCGCCATGTTGTTAGTGCATGGGAATCTGAGTTTTGCAGACACCGGATAATGCTGACTAGTTTCTGATACCAAGACGGCTCTGATACCTACTCCTTTGAAATTTGCAGCTCCGTCGAAAAACATTCTCCAACTGTCGTAGGCTTCGGCAATATCTTCTCATACGAATGATACCTCTTCATCAGGAAATTATATTTTTAGGGGTTTGTATTCTCTTTCTACAGGATTTTCAGCAAGATGATCTGCCAATGCTTGTTCTTTGACTGCTTTCTAAGTTACACAGATGATGTCGAACTCGCTCAGTAACATTTTCCACTTGGCCAGCTTCCCAGTAGGCATGGGTTTCTGAAAGATGTACTTCAGGGGATCCATCCTTGATATGAGATAGGTCGTATAGGGCAGAAGTAATGTCTTAGCTTCTGAGCTATCCAGGTTAGAGCGCAGCAAGTGCATTCTAGTAGAGAGTACCGTGCTTCATATGGATTGAACTTCTTACTCAAGTAATATATGGCCTGCTCCTTTCTTCCCATCTCATCATGCTGTCCCAAAACACAACCGAAAGCTCCATCTAACACTGCAAGGTAGAGTAGTAGTGGTCTACCAGGCTCTGGTGGGACTAAGACTGGCGGTATGGACAGATATTCCTTGATTTTGTCAAAAGCCTTTTGACAATCCCCGGTCCAACTGGTTGTGGCATCCTTCTTCAGCATTTTGAAAATCGACTCACATATTACTATGGACTGTGCTATGAAACGGCCGATGTAGTTGAGGCATCCCAAAAAACTCATCACATCCTTCTTTCTTTTTGGTGGTGGTAGTTCCTGGATGGCTTTAACCTTTGACGGGTCCAACTCTATTCCTTGGCGACTGACGATGAATCCCCACAACTTTTCGACAGGAACCCTGAATGCACATTTTGCGGGATTTAACTTTAAATTGTACTTCCGCAGCCGGTCAAAGAATTTCCTCAAATCTGCTATGTGATATGTATCCCTCTTGGATTTGATGATGATATCGTCAACATATACCTCTATTTCTTTATGTATCATATCATGAAAGATCGTTGTCATAGCCCTCATGTAGGTGGCCCCAACATTCTTTAGACCGGACGACATCATTTTGTAACAATACACTCCCCATGGTGTAATGAAGGTTGTTTTCTCTGCGTCTTCTTCGTCCATCCAAATCTGATGGTAACCCGAGAAGTAATCTACAAAGGACTAGATTTCATGCTTGACGCAATTGTCTATTAGAATGTGTATATTTGGTAATGGGAAATCATCATTGGGACTTGCTCTGTTTAGATCCCGATAATCAACACAGACTCTGACTTTCCCATCTTTATTTGGAACTGGTACAATGTTGGCCAGCCAAGTTGGGTATTCCATTGCCCTGAGGACCTTGGCTTTGATATGCTTGGTAACTTCTTCCTTGATTTTCAGGCTCATGTCTGGCTTGAATTTCCTGAGTTTCTGCTTCACTAGCAGACACATTGGATTTGTAGGTAACTTGTGAGCCACTATGGATGTGCGAAACCCTGTCATATCGTCATATGACCATGCAAAGATATCCTTATATTCTTTCAGGAACCGAGTGTATTTTGTTTTTCTCTGACGGTGACAAATGGATGCTTATACGGGTTTCTTTGACGGTTTTGGAGTCTCCCAAGTTGACTATCTCGGTCTCGCCCAGGTTGGACTTGGGCTTGTTCTAAAAGTTCTCCACTTCTCTGACAATTTCCTCAGGTTTTACATCCTCTTCTTCTATTTCTTCCGAGTCACTTTCCTTCTGTTGCATTGTCTCATTACATGTCACAGTCGTTGGTTCATCAAGGTAAGAAATAGTAATGTTGTAGGGACAAATATATGAAAGAAAAATAGTAATAATAAAACATCAAGACATTTAAAATGTTAAAAAATGATTTAAAATAATGTTTTTCGAAACGGGACACTGAATATATTATTTAAAACAAAATGCCAAAGAGTAAGTCATTTTTAAAGTAAACAACGCTATCAGCCTTGTTACTCCGGGACTCGTCGGGCCCTTGATGGTTTAGCGGTCCAATTCTTGAGAGATTCTCCCTTCTCCACTGTATGGATAGTGAGGCCGTCTTCCTCCTCCTCCTCAACTATTACACAATAATCCATATCATCTTCTTCCAAGAAAACATTCTTGAATGCTAACAAGGTTTCTTCTTCCTCTGACCCCCATATTGTATCGACATGATGGAAGGTCTGATTCAGGTGCGACACGGGTTACTCAAAAGGATAGTATGGACCATGCCATGGTGGCGACCAATTCCGATATTCCTGTCAGGTATACAGATGTCCGAGCCCGAAAGTTGTGCCATGGCGCTTCAGCTTTACTGGTTTGGAGATACCTTGAAGCTTTTTACCAATCCCCTTACCAGGTCCATACCTTGCCCATGCCAGTATGCTCTCTATTTTGCGACTCCACCATTATCCTTCTCAATCGAGTTTACATGCTCGATGTGATGGTAAGTTTCTCCACCTAACTTCCTTCTATTTTCTACCACTGGAACAGTCTGACTGGTGTAAATGGGGTTGCTCCCATCTCCATGGATGATCACTTCTTGATGGTTCCATTCAAGTTTTACCTCTTGGTGCAAAGTAAATGCAACAGATCCAGCGACATGTATCCAAGGTTGTCCCAGTAGCAGATTGTAGGAGGTGGATATGTCTAGTACCTGGAATTCAACATCGAACCAGGTAGGATCCATTTGCAAGAATAGGTTGGTTTCTCCAATAATGGCTCTTTGTGACCTATCGAATGCTTTCACATTCATATATCCTGCTCGTATTTCATGTAAGCCCTTGCCCAACCTCTTCAGAGTTGTCAGCGGACTGATGTTGAGGCTAGACCCTCTGTCTATCAGAACTCTGGAAATGAACTTATCTTCACATTGCACTGTGATTTGTAGTGCCCTGTTGTGGCTTAATCCTTCAGGTGGAAATTCGTCTTTATGGAAGGTGATCTTATGTCTTTCCAACACTTGTCCCACCATATTGGCCATTTCTCTACTATTAATGTTGTTGGGCACAAAAGCTTTCTTCAGTACCTTCATCAGAGCATTCCTGTGTGCTTCGGAATTTTGCAGTAACGATAAGATGGATATCTGGGTGAGAGTCTTATTCAGATGATCAACAACAGGATACTCCCTTGCTTGTACTTTCCTCCAAAGGTCGTCCGGACTAGTTTCAATGACAGTTTGTTTGTTGGAAGCTTGCTTACTGGTCTTTCCCAAATGCTTAGGTGTGTAAATTTTGCCCGTTCCGGTCATCCCTTGTGCAGCGCCGGACTCTTCCATCTTTGATTTCCTCTTTCTCCTAGCCTCGAAAACATAATCCCAAGGTACAGTGTTAGAAATGAAGGGCAGTGTGGATGTCACCATCACAGTGAAAGGTGTGGGTACTTCTACCTCAAATGGAGCAGGTGTAGCTGTAGGTGGTGTCACTTCTACTTCAAAGGTAGCCGATGCGGTTACCTCATCTTTGATTGGCGGTTGTACCTTTACCACAATAGGATTGAGAGTGACTGTCGGCTTCATAGGATCATCACCCTCCCAAATAAGTCTGATTGATCCCTCGGGATCCCACTCTTCATCAGTTTCTATTACATTAACTCCTTCACCCCTATGATCTGGGAGGGGTTGTTGCGGACATTGGGTGTGGTTTCTTTTGCCTGTATGACCTTGGTATCAATCAGTGTTTGGATTTTGTCTTTTACGGTGCGGCATTCATCACTAGTATGTCCCTTCATACCGGAATGGTACGTGCACGTCTTGTTTGGGTTGGCCCATTGTGATGAGTTTTCCATAGTCACAGCGAGAATAGGGGTGACATATCCAACAACTTTTAATCTTTCATACAATTGGTCGATGGGTTCAGCAATTGGGGTGTATTGTCTGGGTGGTTTGCGATCAAAATTGGGTCTGGGTTTCTGGGAATTTGGACGAGCTAGAGGTGAATAATAATAGGATGGTTGGATATTATAGGTATGGTAGGCGGTAGCGGGTTGAGGATATCTAGGAGGTGAAGGATGGTATGTGGGTGGAGATGTTTGGTATACAAATGGAGATTTTGGACCTTGCGCAACCATTACTGTCCCCACTTCTTTCTTCTTTGATAATAGTGCTTTGTTTGTGGCCTGCAGTGCCTCAAAATTGGTCACCATTCCACTTTTTATACTTTCCTCGATCATTTCTCCGAGCTTGATGATATCGGAGAACTTGTGATTCTCGATAACCATTAACCTTTCGTAATATTGTGGATCTTAAGCCCTGACAAAGAACTTGTTCATCTGCTCTTCATCTAATGTCGGCCTGACCTTTGCTGCTTCCGACCTCCACCGAGTAGCATACTCACAGAAAGTCTCAGTGGGCTTCTTCTTGAGATTCTGGATATAGAAGACATCCGGTGCATTTTCCGTGTTAAATCTGAACCTATCCATGAAGTCCGACGCCATGCTTACCCAATTAGCCAATTTTTTGGAATTTTGACTTATGTACCAAGATAGAGCGTCTCCAGTAAGGCTTCTCATGAACAGCTTCATGCGAATCTTTTCGTCCTTTCCGACCCCTACGAGCTTGTCACAGTAACTTCTCAAATGAACTTATGGGTCACCCGTTCCATCAAACATTTCGAACTTGGGAGGTTTGTAACCCTATGACAGTTCCACATCTAGCTGAATGCACAAATCCTTGTAATTCAGACCTTCGATTCCTTTGCCTCCTTCAACACCCTGAACTCGGCTTGTGAGTTTCTTGAGCTCCTCTGCCATGTTCTTAATGAGAAGGTCCTTCTCGGCGAATTCTGGTGTATATGCGATTGGTTGAGTAGAGTGGGGTAAGGTTTCCACGTATATGGGGTTATTTTGGTGAATGTCAGAAGTTTGGGTATAGTGGTGATCATTGGTTGAATTTTGGGTATCGGGGATAGGCTGTGGGGTATCCTAAGGAGTGTGGTAAGTGGTTTACAGATATTGAGTCGGGAGATGCTGATGTTGAGGCGGTGTAGGTACGGGTAAAGGATTTTGAGGAAGGGTCGTATATTGGTAGGGTGTAGGAGGATTCTGTGGGCGTTGGTTGGGTGTGTTCTGAGGAGGTACTGAGTTTTGGGTATTTGGATGGTTGATATTCGGGACATTTAGTGTGAGGGAGAGGTTTGCCAAGTTACGAACCTACTCAAGCTCACCTTCTAGTTCAAGTATTTTCTTTTCAAGCCGCAAGACTAAGTCATTTGGTGCCGGAGTACTCCGACCATCAGAAGTTTCCGCATTCTCAGCATATGTGGTGTTATTGCCACTCATATTATCCATCTTAGCTTTCCCTTTTCCATTTGATGAACCTGGAGGAGGAGGAGGTGGAGGGCCTCTGGATCTGGTGTGATATACTGATAATGCCAGCATGTGTGAACCAACCTTAGGGGATGGGAATAATTAAAAAGAAAGAAAAAAACAAAACGTAACCAATTTAGTGAGAGTTCTGAAAAATGCTTGCAGTATTTAAACACATATTGCGGGAATATAAATTTGCATCCTAATTTGGGATCCTCGTTGTGCCTGAGGTAGCCCCAGCGACAAGTAGATTTGGAGAATTTAATGCCAATAATTGCCTCATTTCATTAATGCAATAAATAAGACAAATCTAAACGACAATAAGGTAAGTCACTAATGGCACTTGGCCTTATTAAATTCGAAAAGCAAAAACGAATAAGCCTAATCTACTTGGTCTCAGAAGGACCTTCTCCAGGCCTGGTTCTCTTTGCTCCATCGATCAGGTTTCCCAGGTCGCGCATGTTCAGCAGCAGGTATGCCCTTGCTAGATGTCCTCCCTCGATACCGTCAGCATTCTGGCAGTCTATGACTCTTTCTTCATCTTCCCATTCAGCTCCATCATACCCTACTCCAGATATTCTAGCCTTTCATTCGACCCAGTAGCCATTTCCCTTCATTCATTGATCAGTTCCATATCAGTCTTGTGTTGTTCTAGGTGCTCGGCCTCGGACTCACGAACCCTTTTGTGCAATCTGTTATATTTCAGAAACTTCATGTATGACTTTGTTTCCTCGACTGACCCCTGGCTCGACTATTCCCGCTATGCAATCCTCCAACCACGATGGTAAAGGTACACATGCCCTGCGTGATATCGATATGGCTCGATGGTGTCCCCTTCCAACATATTCTTAAAGTGCCACATATGTTGAGCTTCACATTTATATGGGATGTCATAATCTTGGAAAACCTCTCTGTAGTGACTCATTTTGGAGACTCATGGTATAATCTGTTTTCTACCAGCTTGTCTCATGACCCTGATAGGAACATAGGGGTGTATACCGCTTAACCCGATCAACACCAAGTGTGGAGCATCCCTAGATCAGATGATGAACTCACTGGTGGGGAACCACTCGAACATCCAGTGAACCTGGTCCTCAGTCAAGTTGTCGAAAAATTGCACCCATTCTGTAGCATTCTCTGGTTGAGCAAACCTGTCTGGGATAAAGGTCATTCTCTTGGGGTGATGAAAGGTTATGTGACCGTTCCACGGTCTTCGTGGAAACTCTTGGCGGTATTGACCTCTCTGGAAATGTTCTAGCAACAAAATTTGAAGTAGCAGATTACAACCCTCGAAGTGTTTGAACCCTTTTTGGCAGTGATCCAAGGCTCGAATATGTCTCTTATAACCATAGAGATAATAGTATATGTTTTTCCCTCGATTCCCTCCATTAAGGCTTTGGTAACCATGGCCAGTCTGGTGTGAATTCTGTCACTTTTTCTTGGAAACACTATCATACCAAAGAAGCAGACGATAAACACGAAAACCCTGCGATGAATCCAACCCAAGGAAGTGATGGAGAACTCGTCATGAAAGATATGATAGGATTTGTTATGACTGTATCGTTCATAAAGGAAGTCGAAGGGTATATAGGACTTCTTCAGACGCACCACGTCTTCATTCTTTTTTAACCCCATCATTTTCAAAAACCCTCTAGGAGTGCAATTTTTCGGCACCAGTAAATCGGGACCGTCCCAAGGTAGTCCATCGAAGCCCCTTATTTCCTCCAAAAGAGGGGTCATTTCTATGCTGCCAAAATGGAACACGACCCTTTCTCCGTCCCAGAACATAGTGGCAGCCTCAATCAACATGTTGTTTGGTTAGATATTTAATAAGGAAGGTAGGTTTCCAGGGACTCTTTTCACATGGTTTTTATCGCTTGACGGAAGGTCTTCCCACAAATCTAGCACCAATGGTGGTATATTACGGAACATGCCGAACCTGGGGACTTTGTGCCTCATTTTCTGCAAAACAAATAAGGTTAGACCCTTTCCCCCTCCAGATTCAACTATTTATGCATTAACGTTTAGCATATTGGCACTTATTTCTCCAAATTAATGCACAGATCGTGGTTGCGTCCGTTGGGATTATAGAAACCCTGGTGGACTTTGGACAATGATTTTCTTAAAGGGTTATTATGTGGACAACATATTAACCCAGGATAGGTTTGACCATGATGCATGTACAGTTTTAATCAGAGTAAGGTTTTTATAGAGGTCTAGACTGGTATCCTCAAGCGGACAACTTGAGGGGGAAAGGCACGGAATCGTCGACTTCACCGTTGATCGACTATTTTTACCGCAAATAAGCCTTTCCAAATTCAAATAGGGTGATATAGGAAGAGCGCAAACACTCATCAAGCGTTGCTAAGGTATTAATTACGCACGAGTGAAATATAATGTTGAGCATGATTTATGCAACAAAAAATAGCACGTTATCACGTATTTGCACGATGAAGAAATGATAAATGCAGTATTTAATAATTGTAAAGGAATTTAAGGAAAAAAAAGACCAGTCAATTTCCATAGTAAAGAGTAATAAAACAGGAAAGAGAAATAGTAAATGGTAAAGATAGGCAAATAAATTTACATAAAGTGGGAAAGGGAAAGGGGTACGCAAGTATTGACGGAATAATAAAGGCATGCTTAAAGACTAATTCACAAAACTCAGATTCGTTATGGTAAGAGCCTAAAAAAATCCCTAGCAGAGTCGCCATGTTGTCGCGCCTCCTTTTCCTCGCGAAATTGGATTTCGACATTTTTGGGACAACTCCTCTTTTTGGGATGGTTAGAGTCGCCACCTAACGGATTAAGGTGCGTTAGGGAACCTAGAGAAGATAACTCATATAACCAGTTTACATCACCAGAGCTCGAGTAAGGGCCCAAATTACCTTGAGGGGAAGGTGTTAGGCACCCCTCGAGGTCCACAACGGTGGGTCCCGGCTAAACTTAAATAAAGCGAATTAGTCCAAAAAAGGGGAAGAAAACATTTTGAACAAATACAATATTCAATCTATTTTAAGCAGGAGTATATAAAAGGTGGGGGGTCCTACGTTTTTGGGCCTATAGGATCACCCCGTGCAATACTTTGTAACTCCCTCAAGTCGGTGTGTTACTCATAGTACTTAGCACACAGACTATCATATCCTTACTACCCCGATTACTATCTTTAAGTTGTTACTAAAGTGTTCTAGTTTATTCTAGCTCTTTCCCTATGCGTGCACTACCTGTCCCTTATCTATGGCCCTGGAGGTATTAGGACCTCTATTTGGGATAGTTCTAGACCAACCTATATTACTTAAAAATGTGAAATCTAGGCAATAAACAAAAACAAATAGGACTTTCAGATAAGGAACAAGTATGGGCTCACATTGACCTCTGCACATAGACAACAAAAGCACGCAAAATTTATTAACTTTGGAATCCTATAGGCATAATATCTATGTGGTAAAACAGAATGCCGAGACAATTTTATTAAGGCAAGCATTATGACCTATTTATTTGCCTACTGATTTTATTCAGCATGAATTTGGGCACTTCAGGTAGTAATATGTCACAATTATAACCCCAGGATCATTATTAAGTCCTACAGAGATATTGCCTAAGTGATCATTATTAAGTCCTACAGAATCGACCAACAGGATCCTATGGGCATGATATCTATGAACTTATTAATTACAGACCTATAGGCATGATTTCTAGGTGTAGCACGAATTTTAATCTATAGAGATAGGTTTTATTTTCTTTTTCAATCATATAGGCATGCCTTCTAATTACTGAATTGATTAAAACCCTATAGGCAAGATTTCTAAGTTTGAAACTGATTTTATTCCTATAGGCATGATCTCCACCGCATGATTGATTTTAACCCTATAGGCAGGATTTCTAAGTTTGAAACTGATTTTAGTCCTATAGGCATGATATCTATCGCAGGATTGATTTAAACCCTATAGGAAGGATTTCTATTGAAACTGATTTTAGTCTTATAGGCATGATATCTATCGCAGGATTGATTTAAACCTTATAGGTAGGATTTCTATTGAAACAAATTTTACTCCTGTAGGCATCATATCTAATAACCGTATATGGGCAGAATTTAAACAGATTGCCAGGAAAGATAATTAGCTTAAACAACAAGGTCCTATAGGCATGATTGCTAATGCACATTTGTTGAAAAAATGTATAGACCATATGAACCGGATTTCTAATTTACAGAATCAAAAGAAAGCCCTATAAGCAGGATTTCTAGTATGAAAATGTAAAATCAAGATCAAAATGATCGTGAAAGTCCTATAGGTAGGATTTCTACCTAGTTTTAACAAAATATGTAAGTAAAAACCCCCCAACTTCACTAAATATTCCCATATCTGTTATTACATCCCAGAATATCAAATGAATTACATAATGGGAATAATTACACTATAGGGAGCCTTCATAGGCCCAAATAAACCTGGGAACTAGGCCTTTCACTATAACAACAGTACAATGATTCCTCTACAGTCTATTGGAAAATAGGTTTCCAGTGGGTCAAAGTTCCCAAGGGCCTCAGGGGACCCAGGAAAATGCTCACACCAGAACCACATTCGGAAGATAGTTCAAGAGATTGGAAAACCAACTCCCAGTGTGTTAGAGTTCGGAGGAGTCTCATGTAGACCCTAGGCAGTGCTCACACTGGGGTGGTTGAGAACCTAAGGGACTAGGAGTGGGGTTTTAAAATCAGTACATAAAAGGAAGGAGGGGAAAGTTTTAAAATAGTTGGATTTCAGAAGAAACAAGATCCAGAACGTAAAGTTGCAGGCAGGACTGCACCAAGAAGACAAACAGAATTCATGCTCAAGCATATAGCTCAAATAAATTGAAGTCTAGTTAAGCTAAATACTCATGTTAGTACTTAAGAAAATCATGGCTTAATCACAAAAGCAGTTAGGAAAATAATTGAATTGGCCAAATACATGAAATAAAACAGATAGGTCAGGGGATTTAAGCAACAAATTTACTGATTACATGTTCATGGTGTGCAAAGTTCAGAATAGGTATATAATTAACAAGTAGTGCACGAACAAATCAAACCTTAGGCTAACTTATGAGAGGATTCATATTATTCAAAACAACTTAATCCTAAATTAACAGTGTCACTCAATGGGATCATAGAATCATGTGAAGGTCAGAATCATACTGGGAATTAAGGAAGCTAGTCGAGCATAGCATAAAGAATGAAATTAAAAAGGGTTCAGGCATACCAGTTAAGTAGGAAAGCAAGTAAGTATGCCACAGCAGTTAAGTTCCAGAATAACTTGGCCTTGGCTTTCAGCCAGCCAAAACCATAGACAATTAGCACAGAATCAGAATAAGAGAGCTTAAGTTTTTGAGAGAGTATGAGAGTTCGAGTCTGTCTAAGAGGGGAGGGAGAAGGGGTTTAAATAGCGCGGAATTAATCAAAAAAATAAGGGAACCAGTCAAGCATACACAAATAAGGAATGAAAATAAGTCGGGGTTCAATCAATTAACAGTCATAACAGCATGTAATCAGGGGAGTGCTACTCAAAATAAGGAAGGTATCAATTAACAGGCAGTCTCAAAGCAAATAAGGTAAGGAGATGATGGAAGCATGGTAGGTTTAATGTAAATAAGGAAACATCAACTTCATACGATAAAGGAAAGAGTAAATGTAAATCAGTAGAAGATTTCAAGGCCCTAATTTTAGGGTAAACCATAAAATCAGCGGAGAAGACAAGGTACATAAGGTAGAAAAGAGGATATTCAAAAAGTTAAATCATAAAATCAACAAAATAACCACATAATAAACCTAGACAATAGTTTTAAAAATAACAGAATCGACCTATATTTGGTTCAACTAAGATCTGAAAAATCCTAATTTTTAGGTAAACACAAATTGGTAAAGCAATAAAGGCAAGGCATGTCTATTTCAATAAAAACATATAGACGGAGAATTATTAAAGAAAACATAAGGTTTGAACCAAATCCGGTTCGATTAAAGAAGGTTAAAACCCTTGTTTAGGTAAGTAGAAGATTTAACGGAAAATAGGAAGATTTATGAGTAACAAAGTAAATATAGATGGAGAATAACATAAAAACAAACAGAAGTTGAACCAAATCTGGTTCAAATCAAAGATCTGAAAACACTAACTTTAGCTTATGTACGAATCAGTGCAAGATACGAAAATATTCGTACTCACAGAGATTAGGATGAACCAAGACGGAAATAACCAACATATAAGAGATTTTGAACCAGATCTGGTTCGAATATCTCGAGATCGACTTTCCATGTGAGGCAAGTCAGTCAGGTAATATCAAAACGAGTAGCTGGTAAAGGGGTAAGACCAGATATGGTAAAGAATCGAGGAATGATTCCATTCCTAGTAGGAATCAAAGGGGAAATGGGTGACGACGGGTTAGGGTTTGAGAAGAGAGAAGGGGGAGACGAGAGTGTTTGAAGGCGGAGTTTGGTGGGAATGAATTAGGGTTAGGGGTGTTTGGCATAATTAAAAGGGGTCAGGTGTTTGGGAGTCGTTGATCTCGAGAGATCAATGGTTGGGATTAGATTTTTAGGTCGGGTGGGTTAATTTGGACGGGTATGGTTCTGGTTAGATGGGTGTGTGCATTTGGGTATTGGGCTTAGTGTATTGGGCTGGGGTAATGGGTTAGGCTAGGTCCTGAATTAATTAAAAAAGGGCTAGGTTTTAAATACCTAATTAAATTAATAAAATAATTTATAAAAATAATGAATAAATAATAAAAATATTATTTGTGCATGAAAATGATTTGAAATAATTGATTACCATTAACATAAAGTAAATAAGATGCAAAACAGAGATGGAAAACAGACAGTGTTCCACATCTACTCTATGTGTTTAGAGGTTATATTTGTCAAATTAAATTGTTCAATAAGTTGATCTTAAAGATAAGATGTCTACATAAAATAGTGCTAAGTTTAAATGACAGTCCAGGTAGAGTTCGTTTACTTCTTGTAACGATCCAACCGGTCGCTTTGAGTTCTATCGCGCTGTTCGGCAATTTCAGGTCTTCAGTAGCTTCACTTTATGTATTATGACTTGTATGTGAGGTTCGAATTGAATTTCGGGGAGTTCCGAGTTAATTCGGAAGGAAAATTCTCAATTCAGAAGCTTTAAGTTGGAAGAGTTGACCAAGGTTTGACTTTTGAGTAAACGACATCGGAATCAGGATTTGAAGGTTCCAATAGGTTCGTATGATGAATTTGAACTTGGACGTATGTTCGGGTGAGTATCGGGTGGTCCGAGAGCATTTCGGCACTTATTGTGGAAAGTTGGCATTTTAAAGGTTTTTAGAATTTCCTAAGTTTGGTTTGAAGAGGACTCTAGTGTTATTGTCACGACCTAAAACATAGCCTATCATGATGGCGCCTAACATGATATTTCAATACTTTTATATGAAAAATGAATTAAAGTGGGTTTAAACAATTAAAACTCTCATAAACTGGATAGAAGTTCAAATCTAAATACGGAGATTCCCAAAACCAGGGTGTCATTGAGTTTGCATATATAAAACACAAGTTTGACATACTATCTATGAAAAACTCAAACTAAATACATAAATCTGAAAGATAGGGAAGGAGAGTCAAGGTCTGCGGATGCCGGGCAGCTATCTCGAAATCTCCGAATGACTAAGTTGCTCAGATGATCAGCACCCACCATGTCCGGAAATACCTGGATCTACACACGAATTGTAGGGTATAGAATGAGTACAACCAACACAGTAAGTAACAAATCTTACCTTTAGACTGAAAGAAGTGACGAGTTTGAGTAATACAGTCGACATGCAGTATTAACAGTACAAAAACTTACAAGAAATATAACAGTGATATCTAAGAAATTTATAATCTACAAGTAAAGGTACAACAATTTAGACATGCTTTCAGGTTTTGCAATAAAATTCAACACAGAATAGGGCAGATCGAGCCCAACTGTAAATAACTGCTAGCATTGTGCCCACTGTAGATGTGCAGACTCTGGAGGGGCCGATCCATCCCAAGCGCTATAATATGCCAAATCCTGGAATGAATCAATTAAACCTGCTACAGCGTGCAGCCCGAAGCCATGAATATTACTCACAATAGACCCTTAGTCTCACTCAGTCATTAATCTTTCCAGTCTCCCAGTCTCACCAGAATCATGATAATCAGCCCAACGATGATGATATGACGTATCAAATAAAGGAAAACAGAGATTGAGACATATTATGAAAATAATAGATGTGACTGAGTATAAAATGGCAAGTTAAGCAAATAGTTCAATATGTAACACGACCTCTTTGGGTCACAACAATACCAAAATGTAGCCTAAGTAGGATGTCTAACATGACTGGCAGCTCAATTACTCTAACACATGGTGAAAATACGGGTAATAGCAAGATTATTCAACTATACGGTTCCACGGAATCGACTAATCACAATTCTTACGGTGCACGCCCGCACGCTCATTACCTAGCATGTGCTTCACCTCCCCACAAATCACATAACACGTAATTCGAGGTTTCGTGCACTCAGAACCAAGTTTATAAGTGTTACTTACCTCAAACCGTACAAATCTCTACTCCACAGTCCCTTGCCTCGCGAAACGGCTTTTGAATGCCTCGAATATAGCCACAAAAAATTCGATACAATCAACACGAGCTAAAGGAATCAATTCCATATGAATGTCACGCCCCGAACCTGGGGAGGCGTGGTTGGCACTCGGTGCCGCACTGGCCCGAGCGAAACACTCTGTAACTCATTTATTTTCTTTGTAACTATCATGGGCCAACATGGACACAGCTCATAAAGTATAACTATTAGTGGGCAACACTGTATCAATAAACAATCGTTCTTAAAACATGAATACATATGGGCCGTCAAGGCATCTAATGGGACAAAGTACCGGCCTACCCATAAGTCTGTAGCAAAATTCTAACACGATGACTCATAGACTCGGTTGCATTCCGAATGAGGTGGAGTCTTATCGATCCTTCGCTGAATTCCAATCTCGTCTACTATGAGGGATCGTCAAACTGATTATCTATTCCTGCAGGCATCAATTCAGCGTCCCTAACAAAAGGACGTCAGTACGAATAATGTACTGAGTATGTAAGGCAGGACTGAAACATAATAATAAGTCAACATTTATTAAATACATATAAGAATCAACCTGAATAGTGCCACCACATATGCATACTTATAATACTTACATATATAATGCTTCTTTTTTAGACTATTTCTATTATCCATATCGTATGATGCATGACTGCCCAAATGATCAGTGGTAACTGCCCGACCGGCCTTAGTTCGATGGTAAATGCATGATTTCCCGACCGGCCATAGATCGGTGGTAAATGAATATACATGACTTCTCAATCAGTGGTAAATAATGATAAATAACTGCCCAACCGGCGGCAACTGCCCGACCGGCCGTAGCCCGGTGGTAAATGCATGACTGCCCGACCGGCCATAGCATGGTGGTAAATGAATATGCATAGAGATTCATGTATTACTATATTATAAATGTTAACATCTTTACGAAATACCTCAATAGGAAACTAGATACATACTTAGACATGCTTGAATATCACTTTATAGGAATGAATAGCATAGATATCCTTAACTGCTAAGAGTAGAACCACTTATGGAATAGCATTATTTTTACGTCTCGTTACTTGGATCATGCCAAAATAAAGAAGGATTAGCCTTAACTTACCGGAGCAAAAGCAAGAAGAGCAATAACGGCATCGACAGAAGCAAGAGCCACATTCACTCCCGTTAAAGCCTTGGGATAACAACTCCCTTCTCTCAACTCAAACATGTTCTTCTCCTCACTCCTCTTCTTTACAAAACCATTATCCACTATTCTTGGGATATGAAGTAGGACATGTCGGTTAATTTTCAAAAAGGAGGAGGAGGTACAAAGTAGTTTGGAGATTCAGTTTAAGCCAGCATTAGCTATAACATGGATTAGGAAAAAATCTGTGCACTGAATTATATTTTTACCATTTTAGATTGCACAAGTGTGTGCTATTAAATGTTTTCCAAAAATACCAACTTTATGTTTTAACTTTAATTGAAGACAGAAAACAAAAGGATCAAAACAATTCTGGTAAGATAACAAGTTGCGTATGCCATAAATTTACTGTACAATAGAGGATCTCTGCAAATCTCTCTAATCATAGAGATAATAAGTGTAAACACTCACATATTAGTCAAGTGGGATGGAAGTATAAGACTAATAATCATTCTGTTTCTTGATATAAGTGGAGAGCCATACATATTCTTTAAGGGGTGTTGCCACGTGTGGGTGGGGTGGAAAATGTTAATCTTTATCCACTTATTGGGTAATTAGATAGTATTTTGTTACCCGGTATTAATTAATTACCCACATAATTAAAAATTATCTCAAAATTCTACTTATTTTTAATACACTTTATACACCGTACTATTACAGTCATATGGTATCCTGTAAAATAAATTCACACACTATTAAAATATCCATGTAAAAGTAAATATATTTTCTCAACTTATAATTTTTCTAATCTCATATAAAGAGTAAAAAATTCGCACGCTTAATTCTTAAAATGATAAAAAGATAACATTCTTTTCTTATGAGAAAATAATTTCTATCTTTACAATAATAAAAATCTCATAAACTTTCTCATATTATACGTATAATTTAAAACATATTTGAAAGTAGTAATATTAATAACTATATAAAATCATATTTTTCAAAAAAAAAAAGTTCCACTCAAAATACCATATATATCAAGGTTGTTAAACTTACGGGGTGTAACAATGAAATTACTAACTTCTTAATCAAAAGTCAAAAATCAACTCAAAAGCCGACCTCTGAGCCCACGTATCGGAATCGGATAAAAGTTACAAAATTTGAACACCTATTCAATCACGAGTCCAACCATACCAAATTTACCAAAATCTGATACCAAATGCCGAAACCTATCAAATCAAGTCCAATTGACCTCAAATTTTGCACACAAGTCATAAATGACACAACGGACCTACTCCAACTCTCGGAACCCCAATCGATCCCAATAACAACAAAGTCAACTCTCGGTCAAACTTCTAAATTTCCAATGCTTCAAATTTTCCAACTTTCGCCATTTCAAGCATAATTCAACGGACACACTCTTAAGCCCAAAATTACCCAACGGAACTAACGGAACCATCAAAACTCAATTCCATAGTCCTTTACACATAATTCAACATCCGGTCAACCTTTTCAACTTAAGATTCTAACCTTGAGACTAAGTGTCTCAACGCATTCCAAAATATCCCTAGAACCGAACCAACTACCTCGGAAAGTCACATAGAAACTAATAAGCATAAAATGAGTAGTAAATGGGGGAATGGGTCTACAAGTCTCAAAACGACCGGCCGGGTCATTACATCCTCCCCCTCTTAAATAAATGTTCTTCCTCGAACGGATCTAGAAGCATACCTGTAGTCTCAAATAGGCATGCATATCTTCTACGCATCTCCCGCTCGATCTCCCATGTAGGCTCCTCACCTGGTTGACCTCTCCACTGCACCTTCTCTGAAGCTATGCCCTTTGACCTCAACTTTCTAACCTGCCGACCCAAAATGTCCATCGGCTCCACATCATAAGTCAAATCACCATCCAACTGAATCGTGCTGAAATCCAAAACATGAAACGGATCGCCGATGTACATCCGGAGCATAGAAACATGAAATAGTGGATTCACACTCGACAGACTAGGGGGAAAGGCAATCTTGTAAGCCACCTCTCCAATCCTATGAAGCACCTCAAACGGCCTAATGTACCGAGTGATTAACTTGCACTTCTTTCCGAATGTCATATCACCCTTCATGGGATAAACCTTGAGCAGTACCTTCTCTCTGACCATGTAATCAACATCACGAACCTTCTGGTCAGCGTAAGTCTTCTATCTAGACTGTGTCGTGAGAAGCCGATCTTGAATCAATTCAACCTTGTCCAAAGCATCCTGAACCAAGTCAGTACCCAATATCCTAGCCTCACCCGGCTCAAACCATCCATGGGAGACCGATAATGTCTCCCATAGAAAGCCTCATACGGAGAAATATGAATGCTCGACTGATAACTGTTGTTGCAGGCAAACTCTGCGAGCGGTAGAAATTGATCCCAAGAACCCTTGAAATCTATAACACAAGCGCGTAGCATATCCTCCAATATCTGAATAAGGCGCTCAAAATGTCCGTCCCTATGATGGTGAAATGATGTAATCAACTCAACCTGGGTGCCCAACTCTCGATGCACGGCTAACTGTAATGTAAACTGCGTGCTCGATCTGAAATGATGGACAACGGCACACCGTGAAGGCAAACAATCTCGCGGATGTAAATCTCAGCCAACCACCCTGAAGAATATGTAGTCCCAATTTGAATGAAGTGCGCGAACTTGGTCAGCAGATCCGCAATAACCCAAATAGCATCAAACTTCCTCGAAGTACGTGGGAGCCCAACTATAAAATCCATGGTGATACGTTCCCATTTCCACTCCGGAATCTCAAGCCTCTGAAGTAATCCGCTCAGTTTCAGATACTCATACTTCACCTGCTGACAGTTTAGGCACCGAGCTACAAACCCCACTATATCCTTCTTCATCATCCTCCACCAATAGTGCTACCTTAAGCCCTAATACATCTTTGTGGCACCCGGATGAATGGAATACCGCAAACTGTGGGCCTCCTTAAGAATCAACTCAGATAGCCCTTCTACATTAGGCACACAAATCTGGCCCTGCATCCTCAACTCCCCATCATCCCCAATAGTAAGATCCTTGGCATCACTATGTTGAATTGTGTCCTTAAGGACAAGCAAATGGGGATCATCATATTGGTGCTCTCTGATGCGACCATATAAGGAAGACCGAGAAACCACACAAGCTAGAACCCAGCTGGGCTCCAAAACATCTAATCGCACGAACTGGTTGGCCAGGGCCTGAACATCAACAACAAGCGGTCTCTCACCAACAGGAATGAACGCAAGGCTACCCATACTCACCACCTTTCTACTCAAGGCATCGGCCACCACATTGGCCTTCCTGGGATGATAGAGAATGGTGGTGATATCATAGTCCTTTAACAACTCCAACCATCTCCGCTGCCTCAAATTTAGATCCTTTTGTTTGAACAAGTGCTGGAGACTCCGATGATCCGTAAATACCTCACAAGACATACCGTAGAGGTAATGCCTCCAAATCATCAATGCATGAATGATGGTAGCCAACCCCATCGTGGACGAGGTAGTTCTTCTCGTGAGGCTTCAACTGGCGCAAAGCATAAGCAATCACTCTACCCCCCCCCCCCCTTGCATCAAGATACACCCGATATCGATCCGAGAAGTATCACAATACACTGTATAAGATCATGAAGCTCAAGGAAAAACTAGAACTAGAGTTGTGGAGAAGGTAGTATTTAGATTATGAAAGCTCTCCTCACACTCATCCGAACACCTAAAAGTAGCACCCTTTAGTGTCAATTTTGTCAAAGGTGATGCAACAGACGAGAAACCCTCCATGAAGCAACGATAATAGCCGGCCAAGCTGAGAATGATCTGAATCTCAATAGCTAAGGACGGGTTGGCCAACTCTAAACTGCCTCTATCTTCTTTGGATCCACCTTAATCCCCTATGGACACCATGTGCCCTAATAACGCCACCGAACTTAGCCAAAACTCACGCTTGGAGAACTTGGAAAAAAGCTTCTCCTCCCTCAGCCGCTGTAATACAATCCTCAAATGATGGGCATGCTCCTCCTGGCTACAGGAGTACACCAGGATATCATCAATGAATACTATGAAAAATGAGTCGAGATACGACTGAAATACATTGTTCATCAAGTGCATGAATGATACTGGGGTGTTGGTCAGCCCAAAAGACATCACAAGGAACTCATAATGACCATAACGGATCTTGAATGACGTATTTAGAATATCCGAGTCCCGAATCTTCAACTCATGATACCTAGACCTCAAATCAATCAGAGAACACCCTCGCTCCCTGAAGCTGGTCAAACAGATCATCAATACGCAGCAAAGGATACTTGTTCTTAATTGTAACTTTGTTCAACTCCCTATAGTCGATGCACATCCGCATAGTACCATCCTCTCTTCACAAACAAAAATGGTGTACCTAAAGGCGACACACTAGGCCTAATAAACCCCTTATCAAGAAGTTCTTGACGCTGCTTCTTTAATTCCTTCAACTCAGCTAGTGCCATAAGATATAGAGGGATAGAAATGGGATGAGTGCCCGGTACCAAGTCAATACCAAAGTCTATATCCTTGTCGGGCGGCATGCCCCGCAGGTCTGCAGGAAACACATCCAGAAAGTCTCACACCACCGAAACAAAATCAATAGTAGGGGTATCAGCGTCCACATCCCTCACAAAGACCAAATACTACAAATACCCCTTCCCAACCATCCGTTGGGCCTTCAAATAAGAAATCACCTTACTAGGAACATAATCAAGAGAACCTCTCCACTCGATCCTAGGAAAACCCGACATCGCCAACGTCACGGTCTTAGCGTGACAATCCAGAATAGCATGACAAGTATATCACCAATTCATACCCAAGATCACATCGAAATCAACCATACCAAGCATTAAGAGATCAACTCTATTCTCCAATCCCCCAATAGTCACTACACACGATCGATATACACGGTCCACAATAATAGTATTTCCCATCGACGTAGATACATGAACATATGAAACTAAGGACTCACAGGGCATATCCAAATAACGAGCAAAATACGATGATACACATGAATAAGTGGAACGAGGATCAAATAATACACAAGCATCCCTGGGGAATATTGAGACAATACCTATGATCATTGTGTCTAAAGCAAAGACATATGGCCTGGAAGGAATAGCATAGAATCGAGCATGACCGCCACCTGATAGGCTTCCCCCTCTTGGGCGACCCCTAACTGCCTAAGCACCACCTCGAGCTGGTTGAGCGGGTGGCGAAGTAACTGGTGCTGAAGTCGTGGCCTGACTCCTCTACTGAACTGGACCTCCCGTAAGGTGGGGACAAAACTTCTTCAAATGACCCAACTCTCCACACTCGAAACATCCCCTCTAAGAAAATGGTGGCAAATACTGAGGCAAACCCCAAAAACCAGAATAACTACCATAAGAACCTGGTGCAGATGAACCCCGAACTGAAGGTACACGAGATGAAATCTAAGCTGGGAGAGCACTCAGAGATGACTGAGCAGGTCTAGAACTGTATAAACCATGGATAGATGATGCACCACGATGAACTGGACGAGCCATCTGAGCGGGCCTATAAGGACGACCCTTGTTGTGATAGGAGCATCCCCTAGAAGGAACACCACTGAAACCACCCAAATCACGAGGCCTCTTGGCCTCCCTCTCCTCACGCTCTGACTACGGACCAACTGTAGCCGCCGAGCAATGTCAACCACCTTATCAAACATAGGACCTTAAACACTCTCCGGAGTCATAACAAAACGGTACTGATAGTATAAGCCATCACTAAACCTCCTAATCCTCTCCCTCTCAGTGGGAACCAACCAAACTACGTGACGAGCCAACTCTGATAACCTCATATCATACTGGGTCACAGACATTCCATCCTAACGTAGCTTCTCGAACTGCCTGCACAGCAGATCTGTGGCACAAACTTCTCTAAGAAGAGAACGGAGAACTCATGCCATGTAAGTGGTGTTGCACCGACTGGCATGCACCTCTCATAGTCCTCCCACCATATAAAAAGCATCCCTTGTAAACTAAAAAATAGTGAACGAGACTCTATTGGTCTCCAGAATACCCGACGTGCGAAGAATCCGCTGACACCTATCAAGAAGTCATGGGCATCCCCTGACTCAGCCCCACTGAATGATGGAGGCTGGAGCCTCCCAAATCTCTCTAGTCTCGTATGATTATCATCATTCATAAGGGGACCCACTTTGGCCTGAGCAACTGCAATCAGGTGGGCTGTTAGTATCCCCGGTGTCTGAATTCCCTGCATCACCTACTCTGGAGTACGGGCGGCAGGGGTCTGAGTACCTCCCCAACTTGAGAAGTGGCTGGCGCGATTTGAACATAAATCTCTTGAGTAAGGCTAGTACACACAGTCAATATTTATGCCAAAGCCTCCTAAAGGCCTGGAATAATAATGGGCACAACTGGTTCCTGAGTTGGCCCCACTAGATCAACCACATCTGGCACCTGCTCCTGAGCTGGAGAAACTAGTGGATCTGCGGGCGCTACTCTAGTTGTTGTACGAGATGCACCTCTATCCCTAACGCGAGCACGGCCTCTCGTGGCCCTAGCCGATGATACTGGTGGTTGTCAGTACTGTGCGGTAGCATGTGCCCTTACCATTTGTGAGAGAATAGAATAACAGAAGTTCATTTCCCAGAATCAACAAGTCCGCACGACAAGAATACAAGAATGTGAAGTTTCATAAGGGTTCGACAGCCTCTCGAAGGTAAGTACAGACGTCTCTGTATCGATCCGCAAGACTTTACTAAACCTGCTCATGACTTGTGAGACCTATGTAACCTAGGCTCTTATACTAACTTATCACGACAAAAAACTTAGCCTGTCATGATGGCGCCTAACATGGTACTAGGCAAGCTGACACGCCAAACGTTCCTAACACTTTTAAATAAAAAAAATAAACTAAAACAGGTTTAGAAAATTAAAGCTCTCATAAACTGGATAGAAGTTCAAAGCTCAATACGGAAATTCCCAAAATCAGGGTGTCACTAAGTACATGAGTGTCTATAAAAACACAAGTCTGACATACTGTCTATGAAAAACTGAAACTAATTACAAAAAGCTGAAAGATAAGGAAGGAGGCTCAATGTCTGCGTACACCGGGCAGCTACCTCGAAATCTCTGAATGACTAAGTTGCTCAGGTGATCAGTACCTACACCCAGATCACACAAATGATGCCTGGGTAACATGGCTTAAAGTTTCCTCCAAAGTCTCTCATAGCTTTGAGCCCTCACCTCTTCTTCCTTTTATTTCCTCCTCTTTCTTTTTCCTCTATGTTTTGCATGTTATTTGCTAAATTTCACTATCTTCTTTTTCTTTTTTCTTAAATTTATTTACATTAGCCCTCATTTTACTTCCTATGATTATATACTTATTTCATGAGCAATCTCTTTCCATAAGTACTTTTAATTGATTCTGGTTAATATATAGTGTCACGATACGGAATTTCCACTCTCGGAACCGCGATGGCACCTAACATTTCACTTGCTAGGAAAACCAATATTAGAATAGTTTTTTTAGCCATTTTTAACAGAACAAAATTAACTGATACCAATTAAACTGTAATAACTGAAATAGAACTAAAATAAAGTGAGAAAAATCAAACTAATCGCAACATGTAGATACAATCCGAGAACTGGTGTCACAAGTGTACGAGCGACTACAATAATACAGATAATGGTCTGAATGAAAGTAAACTGTCTGAAACGAAATAAACAGCTAGGATAAGGTATAAGGGGACTTCAGGACTACGAACGTCGAGCAGTTGTACCTCAAGTGTCCAATATGGAAATCAATCCGAGCAATCTACTGACCGCCGCTAGGAACCGACTCCAAAATCTGCATGAGAAGCGCAGAGTGTAGTATAAGTACAACTGACCCCATGTACTCTGTAAGTGTCGAACCTAACCTCGACGAAGTAGTAACGAGGCTAAGGCGGGTCACTTACAATAACCTGTACGCAGTATAATAAAAATAATAATAGGAAAGGAGTACAGGAAAGTAAGGCAGTTAACTTATGAAAATAAACTCAATCCTCAAAATCGGTAAAACCAGAAACACCAGTACTCAGCATCTCGTATGAAAGCATCGAAGCTAACACAGTACAACAATGAATACAAAACACACAATCCGTTACGGCGTGCAACCCGATCCCATCGTACAAATACAATCTTCCCTTATTTCACTCGTTGCGGCATGCAACCGGATCCCACAGTACAAACACAATCCTCCCTTATTTTATCCATTGCAGCGTGCAACCCAATCCCATCGTACAAACACAATCCTCCCTTATTTCACCATATCAATATCAATAATAACATGTAAAATCCATTGCGGCGCATAACCCGATCCCACCATATTATTCCTCCCTTATTTCACCATATATGTCACGACCCAAAATTTACTATAGATCGTGATGGTACCCAACGTCGCTGTTAGGCAAGCCAACGCTTAATTACTCATTTTATTATTTTTAAAATCATGAATCTTATTTAGATAAAGAGGTTAGTGCATTGAAATAACTCGTAGTTACGTACAGTTTAATTAAAAATAATAAGTAAAAGTGTATCAATGTAAAATAATCCATAACAATTCTAGAACATCCCCAAAACCCGGTGTCACAAGTGCATGAGCATTTACTAGAAGGTACAATAACAATACAACATTTGTCTAGAATACAAATTAAACAGGAAAATGTAAATAATTCTTATGGAGACTCTATATATTGCGGATCGTAACATGGGATGCAGCTCACCGTAAATTCACCGCAATAGTCGCGCTTTTGCACCCAAAAGACCACCACAATTATATACACGCACAATAAGTGCAGAAGTGTAACATGAGTACGTAAATCAATGCGTACCCAGTATGTATCTAGCCTAACCCCGGAGAAATAGTGACGAGGGATCAACATAGACACTTACTAGTGGTCCAATAAATCAAGTATAGTAGAAAGTAAACAAGTATGGGGCATGGTAAATAAACAGTGTAAGAAAATATAGATACGTGGTACAAACTCCTCTGAACGGTAAACACTAACTCTTAATTATTGAATACCTCCTCAACCGGAGTATATATATATAAAATGGCCCCCACCAGATAGGTCATCACAACTCAAATCAAGAATACTCACGGATACTCTGGCTTCTTTCCAAATATTTCGCACGATGACTAATGACCTGATCCCATAAAAGTATTTCATGAAGTTGCCAAGGAGAACGGCCTGAACCATAGAAGTGTTTTATAGAAATTTCGAGGCGAACGACCCGATCCCATAAGAATGTGATACATTATACTGCCGAGGCAAACGGCCCGATCCCATAAGAATATGATACTGCTGAGTCGATCGGCCCTATCCCATAAGAGTGTGTTACAATATGCTGCCGAGGCGAACGACCCAATCTCATAAGAGTGTGGTACATAATCCTACAGAGGCGAACAGCCAGAACCCATTAGAACATGAAGCTTTAACGGGTCCTTGACCCCACTCACGAATATACATGTGAGTTATGAAATTTAAAGAAACTTTTCGATGAAAATGCACAACGCGGGAGAAATTCGTAAGGGACGCATAATTATTCTGTGGCTAATCAAGTAGCTCGTCAAATATCTTACAATAGCTAGTCCATCACTCTATATAAACCTAGTCTCAGGTCGTAGCGCGAAATCAAGTAACTAAGTAGGCAAAAATAACTCAACTCGTACAAATAAAGAATGGCGTGAATCCTAGTCTGCCTGGACATAATCAGGAATTATAGCATGTGCATGGAAACTCATCATCTCATACGTGCGCAACTCCCACATCATGTAGCATATAACAAGAATAACACCTACAGGGTAGTTTCCTCCTCACAAGGTTAGACAGGAGACTTACTTCGCTCTGAAATTCCATAACCGGCTCCAATGCCTCTCTAACTCCTCAACTCAAATCCAAACAATCTAAAGCTAGTCAAACAACGTGCAAATTAATCAACATATACCCTAATGATTATGATTTAACATTTTATAATGATTCTCGACTCCGCTCGAAAAGTCAACAAAGTCAACCCCCATGCCCCCGAGCCCGAATTCCGAAAATTTTTGAAGATAAACATTTCTCATAATACCACGAACTAAAATATATAATTTTTTCCTAATTCCATGTCCAGTTTCGTGGTCTAAATCTAAAAATATTATTTCTAGGTTTTCTTCAAAAAATTCCATAATTTCTATCAAATTTCCATGTTAAAAATCCATATATAACCCATGTATTTAACTCAAAAGAAGTAGTAATAACTTACCTTATGATATATGGCGAAAATGATCTTCAAGAATCACCCTACATGAGCTCCAAGAACTTAAAAGTGATAAAATGAGCTCAAAATCCCGAAATTAGATGTTTAATACAACTGTAAGGCCTCCTTCTTCGCGACCGAGGTCATTATCCATGCCATCGCGATTAACAAAAGTTACAACATCATTTTCCTTCATCACAATCACGGCAAAAACCTCGCAATCGTGATGTACAAATTTTGTTTCCTCTTCACCGATACCCTTCGGTATAATAGGCATAACGTTTTGTACCAAATTTCAAATGGCAAAAAGTTTGATTTTCTAAAAACTAGATACAAAGGGCTACAACTTTCTTGGATTATCCCCAAATTCAATATAGATTGCAAGATATAAGATCCAGAAGTCAGACCACTGACAACAGAAAATCCTTCTACGCAATCGCAAATTTTCTTCTGCGATCGCGATTCACAAAGCCTGGAAAAACACTTCGCTCTTCGCGATCTCGGCCCTTTCTTCGCGAACGTGAAGAAGGATACACCAGATCTCAAAAAGGAGCTCAAACATGGTGAAATGGCTCGTAGCTTATCAAAAACACACCTAAGGCCCCCGGGACACCGTCCAGTCATACCAACCATTCCCAAAAGATAATGCAAACTTGATCGAGGCATCAAATCACACCAAAAAACATCCAAAATACGAATCGACAATCAAAACACCTCTTTCAACTTTTAAACTTCGTCGAACGCATTCGAATTACACTTAAACATTCCGGATTGACGCCAAACATTACATGCAAGTCAGGAATCACGATACAGACCTATTCCAAGGCTCAGAATCCCAAACGGACATCAATAAAATCAAAGTTCACTTCAAATCAATCTTAGGAAATTCTAATACCTTCAAAATGCCGACTTTCCACAATAAGCGCTAAAATGCTTCCAGACCACCCGATTCTCAACCCGAACATACGCCTAAGTCTAAAATCATCATACGAACCTATTAGAACCTTTAAAGACAGATTCCGAGATCGTTTACTCAAAAGTCAAAGATTGGTCAACTCTTCCAACTTAAAGCTTCCGAATTGAGAATTTTCCATCTGAATCAACTCCGAACGTACCGAAATTCGATTCCGACCATGCGTACAAGTCATAAAACATTAGTGAAGCTACTCAAGACCTCAAACCGCCGAACGATGTGCTAGATATCAAAATGACCAGTCGGGTCGTTACGTTCTCCCCCGCTTAAACATATGTTCGTCCTTGAACGTGCCAAGAACCACTCTGAAATTGCCCAAAACCACTATTTAACACCTCGTGCAGCTACCTGTGCCACCACAACACATGTGAATACATTAGCTCGAGCCAGACTAAACACACTTCCTGCTACCTTAGCCCACAAGCCTTAGAATCAAATTCCAACATCCGAAATTCTCTAAGAGACCTGATTGTAACGTACGAACACCATATCAATCTCAACTCGTTGTACCAAACACGATCATACAATCGTGCTGAAATCACACAATGCACCGCATAATTTGTTTCCCCATAATAACATCCCCCAACCATAGAAGCTACAAATTCACTAACCTGATGCTCGTAGTACACCTCATATGCGCATAAGCCCTAATCCAACCCTCGCGATACTGCAACAATGAAAATGACGCGTAGAAGCTCATAACCACCTGCCAAATCAATAAATCATGGAGTCCTTCGCTCAATAAGAACTCTTGCCTCATTCTGAACTAAATAGTGACATTTTCCCTCTAATATACCTTATATAAATCCGGTTGCACTGATTTTAGGTCCAATAACCTCGTCTCACCCAGTACAAGCTGCTCGGTCAATAAGCCACCTCAAACATTGCCAAAAATTTCATATGACGCCATCAATGCGCCTACAAGCTACAAGCTACAAACTCGAATGTGGCCCATAAGGAAGAACGAACTCTGGCAAAGAACCATCCAGCCCGCATAACGAATAAAAGGGCCGAACGGGTGCTATGAACCTATCTCATAGATGAGAAACAAGGCACACAATTAAGTATAAGGAACCGTACTCAACATCTCACTGTCGCGGCGAGCAACCCGATCAAAACATGACAATGTTGCGGCGTGCAACCCGATCCAAACAACGTACCTGTGGCGGCGTGCCACCCAATCCACACATAACAATAAATAAGGAAATAACCATCAAGTCATAATGCTTATACCTAGGAAATACCTGAATATCGACCACAAGCACAACAAGTGCAATAATACAACTCTGGGGAGACGGATAGCAGCATGCGCTACAAAACTCGAGCTCGACTAAGGTGCAATAACGACAAGCTACATAGAACCACAACACACGTGAAAATAATCAAGCCATCTCACAACCCACATGGAATATTAGAGTATTACTGAGAATATCTGACGATAGGAATCCTCATAAGCAGTGCTATGCTAAATGAACACATCTAACCTGATGTAGAGCATACAATTCTATTTGTTCTACTAGCGGACCTCAAGCCGATTTCGACCATCCCATACTGGGCCAATAACCTTTTAAGGATCCACAATAACCCTATTCATGACACATAAGAGAAAATGTCAAATCTGGAACAAACTCCCATAGCCCATAACCAAAGGAATAGAGCGCCTCTCAGTCATAACCTCTCCCATTCGCGATAGTATCAAAATTTCCATACCTATTTTTAATCTCTAACAATCGAATTACTAACATGTCCCACTTATACGATTTTCCCATGGGATATAGTCCCATAACCTTCCGCACCAGGTAGTAAATATGAATGTTAATGGCCATCGACCATGCTATTTCTATAATACTGGCCAAGCATCCACATTTCAATACCCAACACTCCTACCACAAAACAGACCATCCTCAGGCTGCCTGAAAATAGTGCCAGCATACTCTGAACTTTTGAAATCCTCCCCCTCTCCTCCGAGCTCGTGACATTCGTATCAAAACCGAACCGCAACCTTGATCCTCAACTTCTAATTTCTATATCGCTCACTGCACTTATCATGCCGCTACGCGAGAGTACAAAAGTTTTATCATAACTCCTAAACCACCAATAGAATAAACACTTCATCATCTAGAACCCTTTCACTCAACACATTTTAGAGGAAAAATTGCAACACGTAACCGAATTCCCATAACCGCAGAAAATACAAACCTCATGTTGTGGTCTAAACCACTATAACTCTTTTGGGATCCATCTACACATAACAAACCATCATAATCAAATAACTCCGAATTAATCAAATTATTGTGGCTGTCAAGCCCGCACGTACAACCACGAATCATCTGTATAGCTTAACATACCGAAGGAACCGATCATTTCCACACCAATGTTGATTCAACCCATCACTAACTGACCCTACTTCTTCTGATTTACTCCTTACTTGCCTTCAAAATAATAATAACTCCCTCCAAATACATAACAGACCTCAAACAACACTCATCCCGAGTGACCTCAAATCACGAGACCACGTCGTCTCAACATCCATAAGCCATTTTATACCCTCTTCATGCACTCAATAGTATCTCCAACGGATACACTGCGCTGATTAGATCTTCTACAAATCTGAAGTTGTTTCTCCCACTTCTCTAACACTGCACCGCAGACCCGATGATAACATAGAATACTCCAAGTACCCTTCACACTCTGCTGCAAAACCCAGTCTTTAGCCACATAAAGAACCCAAAAAATCCTTAAGCACCACACCTTAAATCTTGAATCCACCATGACCATTATTGAGAGTCGCTCACTCTAATCCAGTCTCGATTATTTAACCAAATAACTAGTACTCCGTCAGAACATGTGCACTCCCAAGAAGTAACTGGATGAATCCTTTTCCTTGCCCATCACATTCACAGAAGCATAACCTCTGAGCCATCCTCAGCACTTGCACACGAATCAATAAGGCTAAATGTAACAGATATATGTCAAACTTCCTTATCCAAAATTTCCCGTCCCCTTGGTCATAACTAATCCACCAATGCACCGATAACCCGAATCTATAAAAGCACACGGCCACGTGACTCACTTATAGGCGGTGGGTTATCCCACTTAGCTTTACACTACAATCACATAGATCCAAATCCCACATCGACCACTTCTTCCCAGTTACCATGATCCCACACTATTGCTCAGCCAAATTCCTGATAATTTCTTATTGGACTAATCATAACACATCCCGAACTATCTGCCACAATCATGCACTCAACCTCCTAACTGTTATATCATCTTCTTCAAATGATCCAAGCTCACCTCGCAGTACATCCATCCCATGTTGGGAAGAAAGTAAAACTCTTCATAGAAACTGATAAGTGGGGATTTTGACTACTTATTAGCACCTTTTTGCTTTTGTTTCAGTCCGATAGTATTGAATTATGTTCCCAAAACTAATGAAAATATGCAAATTGTAAGAATATCGGAAGTTTGGTCTCTCATGATGAAATCCAACTCAAAAGAGGAGTGTTCTGAATCACAAGGCAATAAAGGGCGCAGAATCAAAGAAGTGCGGTTCGCAGAAGGAATTCAGTGGCTGCAGAAGAAAGTGCGGACCGTAAAATTCCATGCGGCCGCAAATCAAGTAAAAGCACCTAGTAGAACTTTTGTCAATGTGCGGACCGCACATGAATTGTGTTGTCACATAACCGAATTTTCATTGGCAAATGACTCCAAGTTTAGAGAGTGTGCAAAAGACCAAGTTCTGGCCCCTTGCTAAAGTGGGGACCGCACAAGAATTGTGCGGCTGCAGAAGTTGCTTTGCAACCGTAATCTAGAAATGTGCGGCTGCAGATTCCCAGCTCCTGCCAACTGAAGAAATCTACGGACCGCACAAGGAATTGTGCGGACACATGACCTCCCGAGGGACAATTTTTGTCACCGAATTTCGGCCCACTATAAATAGACGAGTTTCACATTTTTAGGTCAAGTTTCAAAGTCTGAGTTGTTGTAGCCGTTACATTTCGCCATTTTAGGAAGTTTTTGATTATTTTTGTGTTTAAACATTACATTTCATCAGTTTAATCTTTGATTTATGGGTTTAATTAGATTTTTTCTTTATTTTCATCAATTCCCAGTGTGAATAGCTAGATTTTTACTAGGGTTGTGACCCAACCCTAGTGTGTAAACATTATGGGTACTTAATTTAATGCTTGTTTAAGATTGGGTGTTGATTATGTACCTTAGTTCATGCTTAAAGTTTAGAATTGATGATTGCAAATATTGATTCATGTCTTTTTTGACTTTGTCTCTACTTGATAAAGAGGGACCTAGTCTAGGATAACTTGGCTAACAAGGAATTGGGCTAATTGAGAGTTTGATTAGCCTAATTAAAGGGTTCAAACTAGAGATAGTAAGAACCCCACTTGAGCTCATATCAACTATTTTGTTTGATACCCATTTGGACTTGAGAAAGCCAAATTGGGCAAAATCACTCTTTGACCGAGAGGTATCGAGTGGGTAACATAGAGTTGAGAGCTATAATACATCTCAATCAACAAAATAAGTATTAACGTCCCATTAGGCGAACACCTAGGTCATGGTCACATCCCTAGGCTTTTTAACTAATTGGAAAAACACCAAAAACAATCATCCACTTCTAGTTTCTTTTCCTTAGCTTACAATTGTTAGAGTAATAGTAGAAGTAGAAATAAAAACTTTTTGTGGAAGTGTAAATTCAGATAATCCATTCTCTTTCTTCAAGTGTATACTCCTAACACCCCTTATAGCTCCCAGTGGAAACCGACCTCGACTTTTGTTGGGTATTATTCTTCCAACGACCGCTTCCACTTACTATTGAGTGCGGATTGGACGTGGATCAATTTTTGGCGTCGTCACATAGATCCAAACCCCACAACGACCACTTCTTCCTAGTTACCACGATCACACACTGTTGCTCAGCCAAATTCCTCATAATTTCTTGTTGGACTAATCATAGCTGATAAGTGGTCGATTTTGACTACACATTAGCACCTTTTAGCTTTCGTTTTAGTCCAAAAGTGTTTAATTGTATTCCCGAAAACTAATAAAATATGCTTAATTACAGGAGTATTGGAAAATGAGCCACTAAGATGAAATCCAACTCAAGAAAGAGTGATCTGAACTCAAGAACAAAAATCAAGTACATAAGCTCAAGTGCGGACCCCAGATTTTCATCTGCCGCCACAGAATGTGAAGGAGATTTAATAGAGTCCCAGTGCAAAGTGCAGACCGCACAAATGCAAAAAGTTCCTCGCAAATGCGAAGAATTCACATCTCCACTGCCATCGCAAATGCGATGGTTTTGTTTGCAAATGCAAATTGGGACTTACCGTAAATGCAACCAATGTGATCCCAAATGCGAACCAGCTTCTCCCAGCACTCCATCGCAAATGTGAACTATTTGTTCGCAAATGCGAACCTAACACTATCGCAAATGCTACAACGAACTCGCAAATGCGAGAACCGCAACTTATGAAAAAAACCAGCTACTCCTAACTCTATCAAACACTCAGCTACGTGTCCGAAACTCACCCAAGCCCTCAGGGCTCCGAACCAAACATGCACACAAGTATAATAAAATCAAACTAATTTGCTCGTGCAACCAAAATATCAAAATAACATCTAGAACCATGAAACGGACACCAAAACAAATAAATTTCAAAGAAACTGAAGAACTTTTAATTTTTCAACCGGACGTCTGAATCACGTCAAATCAATTCTGTTTTGCACCAAATTTTACAGACAAGTTAAATACTGAAACGAACTCACACCAAGTTCCAGAACCGAAATATGAACCCGGTAACACTAAAGTCAACTCATGGTCAAACTTAAGAATTCTTTAAATCTTTAAACTCTCATTTTCAACAAATTACGTTAGATCAAGTTAGGGACTTCCGAATTCGATTTCGGGAATACGCCCAAGTCCCAAATCACGATACGGACTCACCATGACCATCAAAATAATTATCTGGATCCGTTCACCCAAAATGTTGATTGTAGTCAATCCAAATGAGTTTTAAGACACGAATTCACATTTTTATCAATTTTCTCATAAAAACCTTCCGCAAAAAGGACACGGACTGCACGCAAAAATAGAGGAAGGCTAAACTAAGCTCTTCGTGGTCTCGGAACATAGAAATGAAGGGTAAAACTATAAATGACCTATCAGATCATCACATGTAGTGTCTCTCTTTTTTACTGATGCGACATTAATTTATATATTGGAGTATAATTTGAGCAGTGTTGACATCTAATTTTGTCCCACTTCTTTTCCAATTAATTTATTTTTGCTTCTTGGTCATTTACAATTTGGGAATATTATATTAATATTTTAAATATTTCTATATTATATTTTTATTCATAGTTTATTACTCCCTATATTAGTACATATGTTTAAAGTGGTCTAGTCCAAATTATTGAGACAAAGAAGGCCAAAAAAATTGATTATAGGAGGAAAAACGCCATTCAAATTGGAGAAAATTTCATAAATCACTGTTGCTTAGAGCCTAATAACTAAAATTTTCCTAATTAGCATTCGTAGAAACTGTTCAATTATTACTAACTTGTATCACTTGTAATAAACGCGCAACGAAGATAGCCTGTGTTAACTGTATTCGTGTGCAATGAATACAACCTGTATCAACTGTATACATGAGTATATACAAAGGATACAATATGTATCGATGGTATTTATTCGCACTACAAATACAACTAAGGCGAAATACAGAAACTGCATAAAAATAAAAAATTCTTGTTGAGATTCAAACTCAAGACCTTTATTAGCTAATTAAACACTCTAACCAACTGAGCTATGAGAGCTTATTGCTCTCTTGTTTCAGTTCAAAATAATTAATCTCTTATTTCATGGATTTGCTATAAAATTCAAATATAGCTACAAATAGTAAATTTGCTAAAAGTCTAGCTACAAATGCTAAATACAGTATAAATGTTTAATATGATGCACAATTTTTCCTTTAAATTCAGCCAAAAATATCTAGCTCAAAAGTCACTCAAACAATCCATTAATGACCCACTTGATCTCTTCCAATTGCTTTAACCCATTAGAATTATTCATCGGGAATGTAACACAAATAGCCTGCCAGATTCACTATTACTTTTGGCGGCTATTTGAGTTAATTCTTCTTATTCAAAACTCACTTCTTAATAGCCTATTAAAATAGGGGCATTTGCATTTATACCCGCTTTTTGGGTCACGTTTTAACTTGTGTCCGCTTTGCAAAAATAATTCAAGTGTACCCACTTTTTCACGTAACTTCAACATACGGGGCTGAAGTAACAAAGGCAATCACGCAAAACTTCAGCATTCTAGTAGACGGGACTGAAGTAGCTAGTATTCTGAACCAAGTGTGCTGAAGTTTTTGTTGGAGCATAGTAGCTGAAGTTTTTGTTTGTAATTGCTGAAGTTTTTGTTTTTGTAACTGGCGACTGGCAGAAGTTTTTGTTTTTGTAACTAGTGAAGCTGAAGTTTTTGTTTAGTAACTGGCTAGAGCTAAAGTTTTTATTTTGTAACTGTCGAACTTCAGCTCTAGAGCTGAAGTTTTTGTTTGTAACTGGCGAAGGTTTTTGTTTGTAACTGGCGAACTTCAGCTCTAAAGCTGAAGTTTTTGTTTGTAACTAGCAAACTTCAGCCTTCTTAGAGTTGAAGTTTTAACTGACTTTCCTTATGATTCGATGTCAATTTGGTTTGATTGGATTTCCTCCTTCAAATGGTGTCCTGCCACAACCCCCTATGCATAATAAAAGTTTGGCTATTCTTAAGAAATAGGTAAATATAATTAAATTTGTCGATGACTGTTAAGATACTTTTTATGTTGCCTCTAGTGCTGCTGCGTTGAACGCTAAACACTTCATGTATTGCCAACCAGTTGATTAGGAAGAAGATGGTTGAAAGTGCAAAAGAGAGTATCAGAAGAAAAGCAAACAACTCTGAAATCTATGGCAACATGCAAGCTTTATTCATAGAGATAGATAGTTCTCCTGTTGATGAACTAAAAGGTTTCTATCTCCACATCCCATGTCAGTTACTGGGACATTTTCACAATCAGCGACTTCAGAAAGGAGTGGCTTATCTGATTGAGGGCGGATATAACTTTGAGGAGGAGAATGAGAAGGAGATAGGGGGCTGAAGTTATTTAAAAAGTGGGTACAAATCAAAAATTTTAAAAAAAAATAGGTATAGGTTAAATGGGGGCGACCAAATAAGGCGCCCTGTACAATTTTTACATTAAAATACCCAATAGACCCACTTAAAAGAACCCAACCCATGACCCGTTTAGCGTAAAACTCAACTAGAGTTTCATTACCCCACATCTCTCTTCTCCTTCCACTTTCAGCTATAGCAGTCGACTGCCACCTCCCTCTCTCATCTCTCCTTACCATCACAGCTAGTGGTGGAAATTTCAACCTATATTTTCTTGACCCGTCCAACCCGTCCATGATAAACCCATATTCAACCCACCCACATAAATATGGGCTAACCCGTTTCCAATCCGTAATAAAATGGGTAAAAAACGGGTTGGATATGGGTTAAATGCGGATTGAATGCGGTTTCAAATTTATGATAGTTTCTGGCCGCTGTCTAAGCAATATTTCATTTTCTCATGACACTTTTGAACATTCTATGTGTATTTGTTGACCGTGTATGATTGTGTCCTTTTTTGTCTCGAGAATTTCTCGTTGACCTCACAAAGCAAAGTCCGGGTATCTATATTTCTATTCATTTCAACCTTATATATCCAGTAAAGCAATTTTATAAAGAATACGAACGTTCATCACAAGTGTTTTGCCAGTTTATATTTCTATGCCTTTATCTTGTTACGATAAATTCCATAATTATGCATTTTGCAATTTTTATAAGATTAGTTTACGATGATATTATAAATTATATTATGAAAATACTTATTCTTTCTATCTATCAGTTATACATGTACACAGCAACCTAAGTTTTGGATACAAATGGGTAAATCTTATGCTGGGAAGAGTATTTATAATCTTGGATTATGTATAATTTCGAAACTAAATTTCATCTATTGAAATAAGCTTTTGACGTAAGTTTGTTTTTCAAGTTCCTCTATTCACCAAAATGCTTCTTACATCTCTAATTGAGTGATCCATTCTTCACTGTAAATAGACTGGGTTCTCACTCATGTATAAAATGGGTCAACCCGTTTTTTACCCAACCAATTAATCACCCAACCCGTTTTTGACCACATAAATATAGACGGATTAGGTTGTGACCCATATTTTATTTGACCCGTTATCAACCCGTCCAAATCCGACCCAACTCGCGCAATTGCCACCACTAATCACAGCTTCTTTTAAACACTCATCTATCTTTAATTTTCAAGGATTCAGTCAACCCAAAAGGCCAAGAGACTTTTGAATTTTGATTGGCCATACACAGAGAATCGCCAGAGCAGGAATTCAAGTTCAACACATGACTCCCCTCTGATTTACTATCTCAAACGGCTATTTCAACTTTCAATCGCTTCGGGTATCAACTTTTTGGGGGCCTTTTTTTTTTAAAGGTATATTTTATGTGTATTATTAAAAAAATGTGTGTACATTTAAATTTAAAAAGAATTTTTGTAGTAAAAGTACAATAACTTTAATGTGAGGATCGTTATAATAATTAAAGAATGGAATGATTTTTAATAAATGGTTTCTCACATGGATAGGTAGCTATTTTTTTGCCTCATTTACATCTAACAACTAATACAGGCCCACATTATTATTTTATCAGAAAAAGTCCAATAATATCCGTAATGACCCGACCGGTCGTTTTGCGTTATCGGACCCCGTTCCCCTAAATGAAACTTCCCATAACGGCTTATTATGATTTATGATTTGCGGGGACTGGTGGTCCGGGTTTCGGAGGTGTTTAAAGTGCTATAGGAACATTTGGTTCCTTAAGGTTGGCCTTTAAGGCCAAGTTTGACTTCGGTCAACATTTTTAGTAAACGACCTCGGAATCGAGTTTTGACGATTCCGGTAGCTTCGTACGATAATTCCGGACCTGGGCGTATGTTCGAATGGGTTTTTGATGACCCGGGAGCGTTTCGGCTCCGTGTATTGAATTAAGAGTTCCTTAAGTTCCTATTATGGTTTGGGACGTGTTTTTGCGATATCGAGGTCCGAACGGAATTTCGAGACCGGGAATAGTTCTGTTATGTCATTTATGACTTGACTGCAATAATTTGGTGTCATTCCGAGTGGTATAGGTCGTTTCGGCGCGTTGTTAGTGAAGTCTAGAAAACTTACAGTTCCTAAGTTTGGTTCTAGGGGTTTTGAGGTGTGATTTAAAGTTTTAGTGTTGTTTTGGGTGTTCTGAAGGCTCGAGCGAGTCCGTATTATGATTTGGGACTCGTTGGTATAATTGGACGGGGGCTCGGGTGGGCCCAGGTGCCTCCCGAACGCCACACGAGGCCAAAAACCAGCTGAATTAGCTGCTGGTGCACCTATTCTGGTGTGACCGCAGGTGCGGTTGCCCAGTCGCAGGTGCGGGACCACTCCTGCGGTCCCAGCCTCGCAGGTACGACTCCCAGTGGTGAGGCCAATTCTCGCAGGTGCGGACAAAACTCTGCAGGAGCGGAGCCGCAGGTGAGGTCTCCGCTCCGCAGGTGCAGGCCCAGGCCTCCTAGTCCATTTCCACAGGTGCGAGCCCTTGCTCACAGGTGCGGTCCTCGAGTTGCAGGTGCGGAAACTCAGTTCAGACAGTGTGTTTTTATACACGGGAATTAACTCATTTCCCTTATCATCTTCTTCTTCCTTGGGGTGATTTCCACAATTTTAGAGGAGCAAACGACCTGGTTATTGAAGGTAAGTAAATTCTACTCTAATATTAGCTTCATGCATGAAATACTAGCTTAATTAACTACCTAAATTAGTGGAAATTCAAGAATGGGGTAGTAACCTAGGGCTTTTGATAATTTAAAAATTTATCCGTGAATTAGCTATGAAATCAAGTAAAAATCGTATATTATGATCCTTAGGCTATGGGTGAGTGTTTCCTTCGAGAATTTTTGGAATCCGAGCATGTGGGCCCGGGGTTGGATTTTAGAATTTCTTCAAGAATGGGAAATTTACTAAATGAGTAGGAGAATTTCCATATTTTGAGCATAAATTAATGAATTTGTATAACATTTGGCTAGTTTCGAGTCCTCGGATATAGAGTTCGGAGTTTCGGGCGTGTTCTTGGTCTGGGAATAGGTTCGACGCGAGGCGAGTCTCCTTTCTAACCTTGTAAGGGGAAATTGTCCCCATAGGTGATTATAAATAGTTGCATGTCCTTATTTGCGGGGGCTATGCACGCTCGAAGTGACGAGAGTCCGTGTGCAGCTACTACTATGTTATGTTGGGTAGTTCTAGGACTCACGAGCATGCTTATATATGTATCTTGAATTGCTTATTATCCTTGATTTGGCATGAGCATATTAGGAAGTTTTGGTCCATGATATATTGCTTAGGCTCTTGCCTTAAGGAATAATCTCTAATAATTCCCTAAATATTATTAATTTTATGTATGTATGTGGCACCGCGTCACATGTATGATTCGTGAGCGTAATAGCCCTACTATTATGTCAACTGCGTCGCATGTTCGATTTGCGAGCGGGATAATAGATGCATCTATAGTTCGATCCGTTCGACCCTCGACAGTGCACATTTGTTTTTTTCGCGACGTTTCGGCTGTACGTGTCCGGCCTATTATGTGATGTATGATTCATTGGGAATTTCTTGTAATTGTACAAACTGGTTCATGTTAATAAGGGAATTTAGTACATTATGTGCTAGTGAAATTTGACATGCAAAGGTAAATACAACTATACTTGATGATTTATCTCTTTGTGATTTCTACGACTGTTATGCCTGCCTAGTTCCTATTAAATCATGTTATTTAGAAATTTTGACCCTAGTAAGTATCACGTCTACCACTCTTCACTACCTCTTCAAGGTTAGGCGGGATAATCACTGGGTAGATATTTGTTTATGTACTCATGCTGCACTTCAGTACTTAATTGTACAGGTTCTGAGGATGGTGCATCTGGTTATCAGAACGGATCTCGATTTTAATCTCAGTTGGACCCGACTTCACGGTGAGTTGCTTCTCCCGGCGATCCTCGGCGGCACCTTGGAGTTTTCTTTTGCTTATTTCCCGTCTATTCCTTTCAGACAGTGGGATTGTATATTATGTTTTTATATTCTGTTGGTATGCCCGTAGGACTTGTGATACTAGTTTCTGGCACACATGTAGTTGTTATTTTGGTTTACGGGTCTGTATATAGATACATATTGGCTCATTCCTCATCATGACTGTCTTGATTAAAAACTGGCTAATTATCCTTGCCAAATCATGTTGTAACTTTCAAAAACTGAGTATATTTTAAAGTGTTTTAAACTAATAAGAAGGAACTTTTAGTAACTTAAGAGTCGGCTTGCCTGACCTCGCTGTTGGGCCCCATCACGGCCTCAGTTAGGATTATGGGTCGGGACAACATGGTATCAGAGCACTAGATTCATGTAGGTCTCACAAGTCACGGGCAAACCTAGTAGAGTCTTACGGATCGGTATGAAGACGTCTGTACTTATCTTGGGGAGGCTATAGGGTGTTAGGAAAACCTCTCCTTATTTTTATTCTATCGTGCAGTCAATGGTTTACTAAATTTCGTTCTTCTATTCTCTCACAGATGGTGAGGACGCGTACATCCGATGTTCCAGATCCTGGAGGGGCCCCTACCCCCGTTGTTCGCGGCCGTGGAAGAGGCCGGGGGATGGCACCAGCCCGAGGTAGGGGATGAGGGCATCCCTGAGCTATTCCAGTCGTACCACCAGACGACCCCACTATAGAGGAGCAGGGTAAGGTGCCCCCAGCAGGTCCTGCTCCAGTAGATTTCATGGCAACGCCAGGATTCCAGGAGATCATGGGCCGTATGATACGATTCATGGACACTATGTCCCAGTTGGTTTATTTCCAGCGGATCCTGCCACATCTCAGGCAGAAGGGGGAGCCCAGACCCCTACTGCCCAGGCTGCAGGCCAGACAGCAGCACTTCATCATACCCTGGGTACACTGCCCGTGGGTGGAGCCCAGCCAGTAGCAGCAACACCTGAGCTCAGACCAGCTGCGGACGGCGATCCGCAGAAGTTACTGGATAAATGAACTCGATTACACCCTCCCATCTTCGGGGGTGAGAAGGGAGAGGATGCCCAGGACTTTATTGATAGGTGTAGGGACAGACTACACAACATGAGGATACTGGAGTCCCATGGAGTGGACTTCACTACTTTCTAGCTTGAGGGCAGGGCCCGCAGATGGTGGCAGTCCTACATCCTGGGTAGACCAGCAGGTTCCCCTACCATCACTTGGGAGTAGTTCACTCAGCTGTTCCTGGACAGGTATATTCCACCCTCCGAGAGGGAAGAGCTGCAATATCAGTTTGAGCAGCTGGAGCAGGGGCAGTTGTCCGTGACAGATTACGAGGCTAGGTTTTCTGAGTTGTCCCATCATTCCCTTATGATATTGCCTACTGATGATGGGAGAGTGCGAAGATTTGTAGCAGGGTTGCACTCTGGTATTAGGGCCAACATGGCCCAAGAGATGGAGATGGAGACTCCTTATCAGCTTGTGGTCGAGATATCTCGCTGGATTTAGGGTTATCGTTCGAGAGGCAGAGAGCAGGGTCAACAGGATAAGAGGGCTAGATTTTCAAGAGATTTCAGAGGTGCCCCAGCCAGGGGTAGAGGTCAGTTCGGTAGAGGCCAACATGCCTCCATATTCAGCTCCTCTACCACCTCTCCATGGTGCTCCAATGAGGCCCTATTTCAGCGCCATGCCAGAGAGTTCCTACCGCCCATCAGCAATTCAGGGTTCCTCAGGCGGGTATTCCGGTCATCAAGGGTCTTCTATTCCTTACTTTAGTGCCATGCCGGAGAGTTATCCTCGTCCCCTAGCTGTCCAGGGTCCTTCTTCAGGGCAGCAGTCCATTTCACCATCCAGATGTTATGAGTGTGGGGACCCGGGCCATATGAGGAGGACATGCCCCAGGCGTCGGGGCAAGGCCATTCAGCAGAGCTATCAACCTACATTTTCAGCACCGGCGGTTCGTTCACCCAGAGGTGGAGGGCAGACTGGTACAGGACATCCCAGAGGTGGAGGCCAGGCAGGGGGAGCTCTGCCAGCCCCTATTCATGCCAGCGGAGGTTAGCTAGCTCCTGTTTATTCTGGCAGGGCTCAGCCTTCCGGTGCTCCAGCTAGATTCTATGTTATCCCGGCCAGATCAGATGCAGTGGCCTCAGACGCCGTGATCACAGGTACTATTACAGTATGTGGTAGAGAGGCATCCGTGTTATTTGATCCAGGATCCACTTATTCCTATGTTTCAGTCTTATTCGCTTATTTTCTGGATGTCCCTCTTGAGTCCTTGGGTTCTCCTATTTATGTGTCCACTCCCGTGGGCGATTCTGTGGTTGTAGACCGGATTTGTCGGTCCTGTGTGATTTCATTTTGTGGATTCGAGACTCGAGCGGATCTCTTATTGCTCGACATAGTTGATTTCGAGATTATTTTGGGCATGGATTGGCTATCTCCTTATCATGTCATGCTAGATTTCCATGCCAAGACAGTTACTCTAGCCATGCCCGAGTCGCCTAAGCTGGAGTGGAGAGGTTCCTAAGTTAGTACAGCCAGCCGGCTTATTTCATTCCTGAAGGCTCGACATATGGTCGAGAAGGGTTGTCTGGCCTATTTTTCTTATGTGCAGGACACCACCGTCGAGTCTCCGAAGATTGATTCAGTGCCAGTGGTTCGATAGTTTGCTGATGTATTTCCTTCAGATCTTCCGGGCATGCCTCCGGATCGTGATATTCATTTCTGCATTGACTTAGCTTCAGGCACCCAGCCTATATCTATTCCTCCGTAACATATGGCTCTGAAGGAGTTGAAGGAGCGGCTTGAGGAGTTGTTAGCTAAGGGGTTCATCAGGACGAGTGTATCGCTGTGGGGTGCCCCAGTTCTATTTGTAAAAAAGAAGGATGGGTCTATGCGGATGTGTATTGAATACCGCCAGTTGAACAAAGTTACCATTAAGAACAAGTATCTTTTGCCGCGCATCGATGATTTGTTTGACCAGTTGCAGGGTGCTCGTGTGTTTTCTAAGGTTGATTTGAGATCGGGGTATCATCAGTTGAGGATTCAGGCTTCAGATGTTTCGAAGACTGCTTTTCGTACGAGGTATGGCCATTATGAGTTCCTGGTGATGTCCTTTGGTTTGACTAATGCTCCAGCGGCATTCATGGACTTGATGAATAGGGTGTTCAGACCGTATATTGATTCCTTTGTCATTGTCTTCATTGATGACATTTTGATTTGATTTACTCTCGTAGCCTGGGGGAGCACGAGCAGCATTTGAGAGTTGTGCTCCAGACTTTGCGAGAACAGAAGCTATATGCTAAGTTCTCCAAGTCTGAGTTCTGGTTGGATTTCGTGGCATTCTTGGGGCATGTGGTATCCAGAGAGGGTATCAAGGTTGATCCTCAGAAGATTGAGGCAGTTCGCGTCCTACTTCAGCTACAGAGATCAGGAGCTTCTTGGGCCTAGCCAGCTATTGTCGTCGATTTGTGGAGGGGTTCTCTTCTATTGCATCTCCATTGACTAGATTGACTCAGAAGAATGCCCCGTTTCTATGTTCTGACGAGTGTGAGGAGAGCTTTCAGAAGCTCAAGACAGCATTGACCTCAGCACAAGTTCTAGTATTGCCTTCCGGTTCTGGGATGTATACAGTATATTCCGACGCTTCACGCGTTGGCTTGGGGTGTGTATTGATGCAGGAAGGGAGAGTTATTGCTTATGACTTGCGCCAGCTGAAGGTTCATGAGAAGAATTACCCTGCGCACGATTTGGAGTTGGCGACGATTGTTCATGCTCTTAAGATTTGGAGGCACTGCTTGTATGGAGTGTCTTGTGAGGTTTATACAGACCACCGTAGCTTGCAGCACTTGTTCAAGCAGAAGGATCTTAATTTGAGGCAGCGCAGATGGCTTGAGTTGTTGAAGGATTATGATATCACCACTCTTTATCACCCGGGCAAGGCAAATGTGGTAGCAGATGCTTTGAGCAGGAAGGCGGAGAGTATGGGTAGCTTGGCTTATATCGCAGCTGAGAAGAGACCTCTAGCCTTGGACATTCAGTCCTTGGCTAATCGCCTAGTGAGATTAGACCTTTTAGAGACTCGTTGAGTTCTTGCACATGTGGTTGCTCAGTCTTCGTTATTGGGGGAGATTAAGGCTTGGCAGTATGATGATCCGTGTTTGGCTGAGCTACGAGAGACAGTAGTTCAGGGCAGGGCTAAGGAGATTATTATTAGCAAAGATGGTGTTCTAAGACTTCAGGACCGCTTCTGTGTTCCTAAGGTTGATGGCCTGAGGGAGAGGATTCTAGACGAGGCACACAATTCTCGGTATTCTGTTCATCCTGGTTCTACGAAGATGTATCGTGGTTTGAAGCAGTATTTCTGGTGGAGGCGAATGAAGAAGGACATTGTGGAGTATGTGGCTAGGTGTCTTAATTTCCAGCAGGTTAAGTATGAGCATCAGAGGCCAGGAGGCCTACTTCAGCAGATGCCCATTCCTGAGTGGAAATGGGAGCGCATCACTATGGACTTCGTGGTTGGGTTGCCCCGGACTTTGCAGAAGGTTGACACGGTTTGGGTCATTGTGGATAGATTTACCAAATTGGTGCATTTCATCCCAGTAGCTACTACTTATACTTCTGAGAGGTTGGCCCAGATCTACATTCGGGAGATAGTCCGGTTGCATCGTGTGCCGGCGGCCATTATATCAGTTCGAGGTCCTCAGTTCACCTCGCACTTCTAGAGAGCATTACATAGTGAGATGGGTACCCAGATAGACCTCAGCACATCATTTCATCCTCAGACTGATGGTCAGTTGGAGCGTACAGTTCAGATATTGGAGGACATGCTCAGGGCATGTGTGATTGACTTCGGAGGTCAGTGGGACCAATTCTTGCCCTTGGCCGAGTTTGCTTACAATAATAGTTATCAGTCCAGCATTGAGATGGCCCTATTTGAGGCTTTGTATGGTCGGCGATGTCGTTCTCCTATCAGGTGGTTTGAGACTGGCGATACTAAGTTATATGGCACTGACCTGGTGAGAGATGCTTTGGAGAAAGTAAAGTTGATTCAGGAGAGGCTCAGCACAGCACAGTCCAGACAGAAGTGTTATGCGGATCAGAGGGCTCGTGATGTATCATTTATGGAGGGAGATAGGGTCATGTTGAAAGTCTCGCCTATTAAAGGTATTATGAGGTTTGGGAAGAAGGGTAAGCTGAGCCCGAGGATTATAGGTCCCTTCAAGGTGTTGAGGCGAGTTGGGGAGGTTGCTTATGAGCTGGCCTTACCTCCCATTTTATCATAAGTTCATCCAGATTTTCATGTATCCATGCTCCGCAAGTACCATGTCGATTTCTCTCACGTGGTTGATTTCAGCACTATTCAGTTGGATAAGAGGCTGGGCTACGAGGAGGATCCAAAGGCTATTATTGATAGACAGAACCTCCAGTTGAGGTCTAAGAGAGTTTCTATCATAAAGGTCCAGTGGAAGGGCCAACCAGTCGAGGAGGCGACCTAGGAGTCCGAGGAGGGCATGCGGAGCAGATATCCACACTTATTCAGCATTCCAAGTATGATTCTAGACTCGTTCGACGACGAACGTTTTTTTAAGAGGTGGAGAATGTAACCAACTGACCAGTCATTTTGCGTTATCGGACCCCGTTCCCCTGAATGAAACTTTCCATAGCGGATTATTATGATTTATGACTTGCAAGGACTGGTGGTCCGGGTTTTGGAGGTGTTTAAAGTGCTATAGGAACATTTGGTTCCTTAAGGTTGGCCTTTAAGGCCAAGTTTAACTTAGGTCAATATTTTTAGTAAACGACCTCGGAATCGAGTTTCGACGATTCCGGTAGCTTCGTATGATGATTCTGTACCTGGACGTATGTTCGGAATGGGTTTCTGATGACCCGGGAGCGTTTCAGCGCCCAATATTGAATCAAGAGTTCCTTAAGTTCCTATTATGGTTTGGGACATATTTTTATGATATCGAGGTCCGAACGGAATTTCGAGATCGATAATACTTTCGTTATGTAATTTATGACTTTCCTGCAAAATTTGGTGTCATTCCGAGTAGTATAGGTCGTTTCGGTGCGTTGTTACCGAAGTCTAGAAAACTTAAAGTTCCTAAGTTTGGTTCTAGGGGTTTTGAGGTGTGATTTTGAGTTTTAGCATTGTTTTGGGTGTTCCGAAAGCTTGAGCGAGTCCGTATTATGATTTGGAACTCGTTGGTATATTTGGACGGGGGCTCCCGTGGGCCAAGGTGCCTCCCGGACACCACACGAGGCCAAAAACCAGCTGAATTAGCTGCTGGTGCACTTGTTCTGGTGTGACCACAGGTGCGGTTTCCCAGTCGCAGGTGCGGGACCGCAGGGCCTCGCAGGTATGACCCCTAGTGGTAAGGCCAATTCTCGCAGGTGCGGACAAAACTTCGCAGGAGCGGAACCGCAGGTGCGGTCTCCACTCCGCAGGTGCGGCCCAGGCCTTCTAGTCCATTTTCGCAGGTGGGAGACCGTAGGTGCGGTCCTCGAGCCGCAGGTGCGGCAACGCTGTTCAGACAATGTGTTTTTATACACGGGAATTAACTCATTTACCTTATTATCTTCTTCTTCCTTGGGGCGATTTCCACAATTTTAGAGGGGCAAACGACCTGGTTATTGAAGGTAAGTAAATTATACTCTAATATTAGCTTCATGCATGAAATACTAGCTTAATTAACTACCTAAATTAGTGGAAATTCAAGAATGGGGTAGTAACCTAGGGCTTTCGATAATTTGAAAATTTATCCGTGAATTAGCTATGAAATCAAGTAGAAATCGTATATTATGATCATTAGGCTATGGGTGAGTGTTTCCTTCGAGAATTTTTGGAATCCGAGCATGTGGGCCCGGGGTTGGATTTTAGAATTTCTTCAAGAATGGGAAACTTACTAAATGATTAGGAGAATTTCCATAATTTGAGCATAAATTAATGAATTTGTATAACATTTGGCTAGTTTCGAGTCCTCAGGTGTAGAGTTCGAGTTTCGGGCGTGTTCTTGGTCTGGGAAGTAGGTTCGACGCGAGGTGAGTCTCCTTTCTAACCTTGTAAGGGGGAATTGTCCCCATAGGTGATTATAAATAATTTCATGTCCTTATTTGCGAGGTTTACGCACGCACGAAGTGACGAGAGTCCCTGCGCAGCTACTACTATGTTATGTTGGGTAGTTCTAGGACTCACGAGCATGCTTATATGTGCCATACATGTATTCCTAAACGTATCTTGAATTGCTTATTATCCTTGATTTGGCATGAGAATATTAGGAAGTTGTGGTCCATGATATATTGCTTAGGCTCTTGCCTTAAAGAATAATCTTTGATAATTCCCTAAAAAATTGATAATTTTATGTATGTATGCGGCACCGCGTCACATGTATGATTCGTGAGAAGAATAGCCCTACTATCATGTCAACCGCATCGCATGTTCGATTCACGAGCGGGGTAATAGATGCATCTATGGTTCGAGCCGTTCGACTCTCGGCAGTGCACATTTATTTTTTTCGCGAAGTTTCGGCCGTACGTGTCCGGCCTATTATGTGATGTATGATTCATTGGGAATTTGTTGCAATTGTACAAACTGGTTCATGTTAATAAGGGAATTTAGTACATTATGTGCTAGTGAAATTTGACATGCAAAGGTAAATACAACTATACTTGATGATTTATCTCTTTGTGATTTCTACGACTGTTATGCCTGCCTAGTTCCTATTAAATCATGTTATTTATAAATGTTGACCCAAGTAAGTATCACGTCTACCTCTCGTCACTACCTCTTCGAGGTTAGGCGGGATACTCACTGGGTACATATTTGTTTATATACTCATGCTGCACTTCTGTACTTAATTGTACAGGTTCTGAGGCTGGTGCATCTGGTTATCAGACCGGATCTCGATTTTGATCTCAGCTGGACCCAACTTCACGGTGAGCTTCTTCTCCTGGCGATCCTCGACGGCACCTTGGAGTTCTTTTGCTTATTTCCCATCTATTCCTTTCAGATAGTGGGATTGTATATTATGTTTTGATATATTCTGTTAGTATGCCCGTAGGACTTGTGACACTAGTTCCTGGCACACACGTAGTTGTTATTTTAGTTTACGGGTCTGTATATAGATACATATTGACTCATTCCTCATCATGACTGTCTTGACTAAAAACTGGCTAATTATCCTTGTCAAATCATGTTGTAACTTTCAAAAACTGAGTATATTTTAAAGTGTTTTAAACTAATAAGAAGGAACCTTTAGTAACTTAGGAGTCAGCTTGCCTGACCCCGCTGTTGGGCGCTATCACGACCTCAGTTAGGATTCTGGGTCGTGACAATATCCTTAAACTATTGGATATAGATCATTTTTTTCCTCCGTTTGTAAACTGGGCCAGTAAAATCCCCCACGTTAGCAAACTGGGCCAATAATGTCTTCAACCTAACGGCTAAACACATAAACTTTCTCATCGGCATTAATTAGCTGACATGGAATCCACATAAAACTGCTGCGATAACCCATTAACTCGTAAAAAACATTTGATTATCACCACATAAGTGGACCTAAAAAACGCAAAGACTCTGGTTACAACCTCCAAACCCCATTTCTAAACCTAGTTATTCCATTAACAGAGGCGATTTGAGACTTGAGGGGATTATACGATCGAGCAAGGTTTAACAACACAAATTGAAGATCATCTGAAGATATTTAGGTAATTTCTCCTTCCATTTATTGGGTATCTATCTCGAACAAAGGGATTAATCAATTTTTTTGTAATTTTCTAGGGTTTTATCATGTACCGGTATTTCTGATCCTGTAGCATAGTGTATAACGTTTGCATGTGGGTCTGGTACTCTTTTTGTTTGTTATCTTTGTTGTTTCCTTATGTGGTATCAATTTGTGCCTTAGGTATACATCATCTTTGGCTGCAAGTGTCCTTTTCACATATTTTATCATAGTGCGGTAGGGTTGGGTTGTTGAAATCGACAGAACCATGTGTAGTTCTTCTTAAAGACAATGTTTTATTGCTTTTCACTGCGGTTTGATATCAACAAAATATGTGCTTTATCTCTTAAAGAGTGTGCTTTATTCTTTCCACTATATTATATGTAGTAATTTATTGTATGTTCAATATTTTATTGTCAAAGTTGTTCAATTATTCATGTGGTCCCTCTATGTTTTGTTTTGTGTCTATATTATAGATATTTCAATATGGGGGGACCACGAACAGCCAATTTCATATCAATATCAGTATGAACTAGGTACTGATAATGAATCTGATAGTGATAAAAGTTGAGATTATGGTTCAGATGCTAGTGAATATGATTTTGAAGAATTAGAGTTACTTAGGAAGAAAAAGGGCAAAGAAGTTAAGGATAAGCTTACTTACTACAAAGAGCTTGATAAGTCTGACATTTAAGGACTTGGATGAGGCTAAAAAAATCATGAACTTCTATGCTATTGCAAATTCCAAACCTATGAAGCTTAGAAAAAGTGATAAAATAAGAGTAAGGTATCTATGTGTAGTAGTGTTGGCCCAAGTGAAGTTTGGTTTTGAAGATTGACAAAGGAAGCTCAGGCATGAAACATGTCCATCCCTTGTGTGCATAGACACGGGCAGATTCGAGCATATGGGATGCACGTGAAAGAGATAAGCTTAACTTGGTATAATTTATATCTCCTGATTGAAAAGGTTGCATAATTGATAAGGAGAAGGACTCCTTACTCAAAGAGAACACTATCCGAGATAAGAGAGGAGTTAGAAGTTGAGATCAACTATAACTCTTCCACCAAGGAAGAGTAGCATTAGAACTCTAGTTATTTCTTCATCTACAAACTCTATATATTGCAGGATGTTCTCATTTTACAGGTATGCACAAAAGCTGAAGTTAAACGTGAATTGAAAGCAAAATAGCAAGGAATTTTGCAAGAAATTCGTGTGTGATTCAAGTGTGCAAACCTGAAGCTACATGAACTAGATAGAAGAACTAGTTCCAAGTGTCTGTCTTTTATTCTAGTTCAATTATAATAGGTGTTTTTATATTGTGCCTTTCAGCTTTATCTAAAGCAATTTTAATAGGTACTCAGAGTACTCGAGTTAGAGTTAACTTGAAGTTGTCGCAACAGTTAGAGGCTAGTTGCCACCACGGGATTAGAGTTAATCCTTAGGTTTACAAAAGTGTTTTGTAAATGCTGTTTTGGCTCAGTGATTTAGTGGAATGTTTGGGAAAATCCTACTGAGAAGTAGGTCGTGGTTTTTTCACCTTTTGAGCCAAGTGTTTTCCACGTAAAATACTTGTGTTCTTTAGTTTCCGCATTTGTTATTTCAACAATAGTAGGTTAAGGAACACTTAGAAGAACCAGGTCTTTCCATAATCAATTCAAGCGAAAAATTGGACACCACACAAATCACCCCCCCCCCTTTTTCTGATATTGAAGTATAAAACATCAATTGGTATCAGAGCGTGTTATCCTTGAAGAGGCTAACACCTTAGGAAAAGATCAAGATGTGTGCAACACCTAAAAACTGGGAAGGGCAATCCACTGCTAGGCCACCACTCTTCAACGGCCAATATTACTCCTGGTGAAAAAACAGAATGAGAGACCACATCATAGGAGAGGACTATAAGCTATGGGACACTGTCATTGATGGTCCTTTGGCTACCATGAAGAAAAATGCTGAAGGAGTAGATGTGCCAAAGACAAAAGCTGATTGCACTACTGAGGACTTGAGGAAATGGGAGAAGAATTCTAAAGCCAAGAAATGGCTTGTTTGTGGACTTGGTCCAGACGAGTACAGCAGAATTCAAAGTTATACCACTGCTAAGAAAATTTGGGACACTCTGCAAGTGGCACATGAAGTAACATCTCAAGTGAAGAGATCCAGAGGAACTCTACTATATTCTCAATATGAGAATTTACCATGAAGGAAGGGGAAACCATCCAAGAGATATATACAAGGTTCACCACATTGACAAATGAACTAAAGTATTTTGGAAGAATTATTCCTGAAGAAGACAGAGTTGAGAAACTTTTGACAAAGGTTCTGCAGTTACTTGGGAGAGCAAAATCACCGCCATTCAGGAATCAAAGAACATTTCCACCCTTAAGTTGGATGAGCTAATTGGAAATCTCACTGCTTATGAACTTAGGAGGCAAACCATGAAGATGGATGTACCCAAGAAGGAAAGGAGCCTGGCACTCAGAATCAATGAAGGTTCTTATCTAGAAGATGATGAAATGGCTTTGATCACAAAGGACTTCAAGAAGTACCTAAGGAGAGGAAAGGGTCCTTCAAGAAATGGGAGCTACAGCAAGCCAAAGGTTCTTGAAAATCAAACCAATGAGGGATGTTACAAGTGTGGGAAGACTGATCACCACATCAGGAATTGCCCTCAATGGGAAATTGAATTGAAGAAGGAAAGAGCTGAACAAAGAAATAGGAAAAAGGAACATCTTCAACCCAAGAAGAACAAAGGATCAACAAATTCTATGATTTCTGCTTGGGGAGAAAGCTTAGACGAAAGTTCAGATGATAAATATGGAGATGAACAAGCACTTATGGTCATTGGAGAATCTGACAAGGAAACTGAGGTAACTGTAATTCATCTCAAAGAAAAGTTTAAATTTTTGTCTAAAGAAAGGCTATATGAGTTACTTCTAGATTTAATTGATGAATCTAAGGATGTAAGTAATGAAAAGGAACAGTTGTCTAAGGAATGTGTGATTTTGAAAGAAAAGAGTAAAAATCTGGAACTTAGGGTCAGTGAAACTGTAAGTGAAAATACTTCTTTAAAGAACCAGGTTCATGCACTTCAATCAAATGTCCTAGAACATAAATCTGAAAATCTAAAACTTAACTTAGGATCATGTAAGAAGACAGTTAATTGCATACAACTCACTCTAGAAGAAAATGTAGGTAAACTAAAAGATGAGTTGTATAAGAAGGATGAGCAAGTAAGAACTCTGAAGGAGGACTTGACAAAGGTTAAGCATGAGTTAGATAGAACATGTAAATGGAACAGGTCCTCCGATGCACTTTCATGGATATATGACCATCATAGTAGCAATAGAAGAGGACTTGACTTTGGGAATCTGCCACCTAAATAGAATCCCAAAATTAAGTACCTTACACTTCCTGAGAATACGATTTCACTCACTGTGATAAAACAGGTCACTATAAAAGTGAATGTATCGCAAAAGAAATGTTACACCCCATATTTTCATACGTTAGACTACGTCGTAAGTCAATTGATTTAAGCTCAGAAATGAGATCATCTTTGAAAGTACATAAAGTAAGTTAAAAATATTTAAGATCATGGACTGCGAGTACCAAGAAGGTTGGAAGGCTTATAAGCTAAACCAATTGAAGAAAATAAGTTTCGTCGAAAATCGACGAGTTTGGAATGTTATCACATGTACTTTAGGGTGAGACTGAGGTTCATTATATTATAAGGAGGTTATTCTATGAGTTATTTTTGTCTTATGATAGTCGTGTACTACGTTTTGAAGTCAAGGAAGTTGTGGAACAAAAGTTGGCAAAGGTCTTCACAAGTTACATTCATAATGTGCTGAAAATTAGGTCAAATGTAACTGAGCTTTTCTCCCAATATACGTGGAAATATTGGATGATCTACAAACCAAATTGAATATATATGAGTCTATTTTCCAACTCATTAAACCATTCATTTAAACGAAATTATAGTAGAGAGATATTCGTGTTTTAGCGAGATTGCGCCAAGCAGCTCTCTATGGGACCCACATAGGCGGTTTAGGTATGTTGATATATATAAGACACCTCAACCCCGTTTTAACTCATTTTTTTTCAGTATATTCATACCCTATACACCTAAAAACACTCTCTAAAGTTTCTCTCATGATCCAAGACCCAAACAAAGGACAAAAAACACAAATCAAGTGTCTGAAATCTCGTCGCACGTGTAAGCTTCTTGTTCTTCTTGTTGTTGCTGATTTTTGGGTGGTTCCAGCTCGTATGGGAGGTTTTTTTAAGTGGTTTAAGTTCTTTAAAATACTCTCCCAAGGTTTTCATATCAACCCTAGGTTATTTCTAGTCTTTAAAATGGATTACATCTTATTTCAACATCAAAAGTTAGTTCTAGTGAAGAACAACACCTCTATGAGGTTGTGTTGTCATTGAGGATGGTTGTGGGATGTGTTTGGCTGAAATTTCAAGTTTTTTCTACTATATAAGGTGATTATAACAGACTACTAATTATGCTTAAGCTTTCTTGTATGCTGGTTAAGTTGTTAGGATGACAAACTACAAGATAATACTTGGATTAGCTTAAGTCACTTCTATGGTGTTGTATTGCCATTGAGGGTTGTTGTAAGCTAAATATAACTTGGATTTCAACTTGAAGCTACTGTAGGAATTATGTTATTGTTTTCTTGCAGGTGCTTAAGTTTATCTTGATGTTGATTAAGTTAATTGGTTGGACTAGACATGAACTAGTTAATAAAGTTTCTAATTGAAGAAAGTTGTAGTTGTGGATTATTTCCTTTGTTATAAATATATGGTATAAGGGTGGAATCATTGATGAATTACGTGATTATCATATTAATATGTTGTTAAGTTAATGTAATTAGTCTATAAGGGGTGATATGAGTTATACGAAATCTGATCGAGCTTGCCGCTCGTCGTGAAGTAGTTGTGACTTATTATTGTTATATGGTGTATTGTTATTGATATTTATATGTTGCTAGATTTCTCTGGCAGTGTTGTTGGTATATGGTATTGGAGGAGGCCCTTGTTACAGGGGAGATGCTGCCCAAATTTACGTAGACGAGCTACTAGCTTAAGTTACAGACTTAGCCTTTGCTCAACACTGACTTTGAATATCCTTATGCTATGATAGGTTGAGTTGACTTGTTTGAAGAGTTGATTGGAAGGTATTAAGGACTCAACTTGGTTAAGGTATGTTAAGGCTCTTCCTTCATTCTTTTGGCATGATCTAAAGTGAAACGAACGTAAACGATACGCTATTTCATAATGAACTACTCCTAGAAACTAAGGTTGTCCATGTTGTTCTTTCCTTACAAAGTTATTCTAAGAAAGTATGTATGATCCTTGAGTCCTACTGAAGTTCATATTGATGGTATAATGTCCATAATGTTAATCGAAGTTGCAACCACCTTACGTCACTCCGAAAGGTTTAGAGCGTGATTCCACGAGTACGGCATGCATTATATATAGAATCTATTTTACTCTACTGAGCTGCGCTATAGTTGGCCAGGTGCGGAACCTATTATGAAACCACTGATAAGTTGGTTTTACCGTGCTCCATGTGGCCGGGTGTGATTCTACCGAGCCTTATGATGGCTGTGTACGTTTTTACCGAGTCCTCTTCGAGGCCGGGTATGATATGATGATGATGATGCCCATAGAGGCGTATGTTTTCAAAATTTTATGTATGTATATATATATATATATATGTGTGTGTGTGTGTGTGTGTGTGTGTGTGTATGTGTGTGTGTGTGTGTGTATCATGAATTTCATGTCAGTATCCCTCAGAGGTGCTCAGATGCTACAAGTTGTATCTCATCTGTCTCAGTTTACATTATTGTTCTTATTTATGCTTTCCTACCTTACATACTCGATACTTTATTCTTACTGACGTCCCTTTTGCCTGGGGACATTGTGTTTCATGCCCGCAGGTTCCCATAGACAGGTTGACAGTCCTCTTTGTAGGCTATCAGCTCAGCAGAAGGTGTTGTTGCACTCCACTTGCTCCAGAGTTTCCTATTTGGTCAGTATGATTGGGATATTTATTGATTGGTATGGCGGGGCCCTGTCCCGACCTTTATGATATTTATGTACTCTTAGAGGCTTGTAGACAGATGTCAGGTATATGGATACTTGTATGGCCCTGTCGACCTATGTTTTGAGTTTACAAATGATCATGTAAGCCTTATAGGCCCGTATGTCACATGTATAAGTTTCTATATCATGTTAGGTCATCATATGTCTAGCATTCCTTTATGTTTTATTTCGGTTTTGTCATGATGACCCTTTTGGAACATTTACCCATGATAGTACGATAAGAAATATATATTACATTGGTACTTGGTTGAGTAAAGTACCAGGTTCCTGTCGCAGCCCTCCGATTTGGGTCGTGAAAAAAGTAGTATCAAAGCAGTTCTGTCCTATGGAGTCTACAAGCCGTGTCTAGTAGAGTCTTGTTTATGGGTGTGTTGTGCATCACAGTTATAAGCAGAAGGCTACGGGGCATGTAGGACCGTCACTCCTTCTTCTTACTCTAGATCGTGTGGTAGAGCTCATTTGTAAGAAATCAAACTCCTTACTTCTATTACTCATAATATAATGATGCCTACATCTAGAAAGACAGTTGGTAAGAGATTGAATGTGGTTGTGGAAGAATTGAGTCACAGAAACTCAATTTTGCATCATGCTTACTATGAGTAAATGTGAGGCCTTCAGCGGATCATGTGTGTACTAAGATGTGTAAGTTCTTAATAAGGAGCTCTAAGGAAAGAATATCTATCTACCCATATAGTAAAAATAAATAAGAGAATCAGAAGATAGATACAAGTTTTAGCAAGTAAAAGAAGCAAGATGAAGAAGGGTGCAAGGTACCTAGATAATAAAGATCATCAGTATTTATAATCCAGGCAGAGAAATATAAGCATTTTGAGTTACTTTCAACAGTAACAGAGATATCTACAATTGACCATACCCATCTCAATTATGCCCTATGGGAGCTAACATATATAATTTAAGAGAAGGATAGGATATCAGGATCTAGATGGGGTTAGAGTAACCCAAAATTGTGGATGGATTGTTATCATTATCTAAAATATTTGAAGGGTAGTGCAGGACATGGTAATAGTTCTCATTGGGAGATAGCCAGATGGTGCACTTTATAATAATACAGTCGGATATGAATACTAGGATGTTCCGAAATGTTCAGAAGATAGGCACTGGAATCCTAGAAGGGATGAATATTTACCTTAGGATGACTCCTACCCCTAGTAAAGAGAGAATGCTAGTCGACCCAAGAGCCAATGAGATGGTGCAAGGGGATCTAAAAGCGAAAGGTTGTTTTGTTGAAGCTTTTAGAATAAGGTAATAGATAGAGATATTAGCAGGAGAACAAGAAGAGAGTAAATGAAGCATTATGAGTAAGATTCGATAAATGAGTGATAATGGTAAATCAAAATATGACAGGATGAAAGAGTCTATAGTCAATTGAAGGAAAAGACAAGAGGAGACATGCCTTGAGACAATAAAAAGTATAAGCCCAAAAGTTATATCCTCATTTCGAGAAATCAATTGCTAAAGTCCAACGTGATTACCAGAAGGAAAAGTTAGACCCCCGAGTAATAGAAATTAGTATGGGATAGTAAACACACAGAAAAATCGAACATGAATTAAGGATCGAAGGAATTGGTAATAGTCGATATCATTTCAGAGATCGTGTTTCGACAATAATAGAATGAACAATAGAAGAATAACCTTTAAAGGTTATTCACGAAGATGCTTCCCTAAAGCATGCACTATGAGAAGAGTTAATCTTAAGGGACTAAATGTGCCAGTTACACCAGGTATCACCCTTGTGCGTAAGAAATTCAATTATCCCTGGTGTAGAAGGGTTCGCAAGGCGAGTAATATGTCTATGAAGATGTGAAAAAAAAATACCAAAGATAAAGAGGTAACTATCGACTGGTAAAAGTAGAATGCGGTAAAAAGTCGAGAGGAATGATATTATATTTATTCAAATCCTACGGATATGTTACGACTCCAGAACATTATGCAAGCACGGCGTTGGTAATAGGCACTAAGGGTTCCCGGCAAGGATGTTAATTGGTAAATAAGTGTGAATGGACACTTGATAAATAAGGATCCAGTGCGAGGATAAGTTAAGACAAAAAAAAACATAACCCAAGAGGGGTTATGCATAATATAAATATGATAGTGGACCAAAGAGTAGTCTGTAGTTGATTAAAGAAGATCCTAATTATAGCTAGACAAGAGGTCATAAATAAATCAACAGAACGTCCAAGATAAACGTAGTGAAACCCAACATAGGGAATTCAGTCTCACAGATATGATGCCATCGTGATCATTGAGTAATATTCATATAGGAGTTGGGTAGTTAAAGGCACCGTATAAGTGTTACGGAAATAAAAGAGAGTACCACTAGGGAGACAACTGAAATTTCAATTCAGAAACAACCCTACGAGCACAAGGGCACAGAGGTAAGTAACTCAGTATAATGATAGGTGAGTAAGAAAATCATAAATACCGTGGGGTACACAAGGTAATAAGCATGCAGCTTTACAAGAGTCAGAAGGTCTTCCCTAAGAACTGCAACGAAAGACTAGCTGAGGAAATAAGGAAGAAGGCTTCAACATAAGCATAGTGACCTAAAGAAGAAATGGTCTTGTAACAACCATCTCACTATAATATTGTATGCACTCCATAAGAAAGTGGCACCTGTTGTGGCTAATGAACGGGACAAAGAAAAAAATCAAAAGTTGATAATGAGATCATATGAGTTAAAGGGAACTCCAATATTTGTGGGCGCTAAGATAAGCCAAGTATGCATGCAGCAAGTGGCAGAATGACTAGGAAAAGTAATTGCTTACATTTAAAGACAACTGAGAAATCATAAAAGAAAATCTATGGTGCTAGCATGTTAAAAGTAAGGTTGCGAGTAATATAAATAGATTTATAGCATGAATGAACTCAAAGGAGTTTAAAACTACGAGAATTTAGAAGAGATGGAATGCTACTCTGGTAGTAAAGTAAGGGTGTAATTATGATAAATGATAAGAGGATGAAGTTTAGGCCTTTGATTGAGTAATGATTTTAAGAATAGGGATTTCATGAACTGCACGGGATTAGAATACCCCCATAAGATGAATCATGTTATGATGCTATGAAATACGATTATTGAAGTATAGTATCATCCCTAGGTGGATCAAGAAAATCACTTCAAATGTTCCCCGATGCGACGTGAGCCCTAGTGACAATGTATTACATGAGAGGTTTCAAGTTATCAGTAGTCGATTATGTATCAACATTAAGTGAATCGACAATGGATGGATAAAAGTTCCAAAGTATGAGATGAGATAGGTTGTCATTCTTAAGATTAACAGCGTAACCTATAGTTGGGTTACCAATCTCGGTAATAATAAACTGAAGTAAGTGTTATAGTATAGTATGACCTACCTAGATATAGTAAATCCATAAGCATAGATAACTGAGGCTATGAAACAAGATATAGCAATAGTCGTAAGTTCAACAAAGTACCAAACAAAGAACTTTAGTACACCTATAGATGCCAGAGGGACAGCTTGTCATAGTACTATATATGTTCACAAAGTGAAGCCAAGAGACTAACAGAAAAAGGAGATAAGATTCGCATTGTCGCATATTCAAGGTTAGAATTGTACAGGACGCATGAAAGAAGGTAGAAACAGTTACGAGATTGGAAGAATTTCGACCACAAGTCGTGGTGTGAGAAAGAGGCCTAAAGGGGGGAATGCCCTAGCCTTTGGATTTATTCATCGAACAACTCCTTAGATAAAAAAGACAATATTAAAGTATTCGTAAGATATATTTCTTATGAGATGGATAAGTGCATTAGTCAACATTCGAGGATGAATGTTCCAAAGGGGGGAATGATGTTACACCCCATATTTTCGTATGTGAGAGTACGTCGTAAGTCAATTGATTTAAGCTCATAAATGAGATCATCTTTGAAAGTACATAAATTAAGTTAATAATTTTAACTTGTAGGTTACAAATATTTAAGATCATGTACAATGAGTACCAAGAGGGTTGGAAGGAATAGAAGCTAAACCAATTGAAGAAAATAAGTTTCGTCGAAAATCGACGAGTTTGGAATGTTATAACATGTCCTTTAGGGTGATAATATGGTTCATTAAATTATAAGGAGGTTATGCGATGAGTTATTTTTGCCGTATGATAGTCATGTGCTACATTTTGAAGTCAAGAAAGTTGTGGAACAAAAGTTGGCAAAGGTCTTCACAAGTTACATTCATAATGTGCTGAAAATTAGGTCAAATGTAACTGAGATTTTCTCCCAATATACCTGTAACTATTGGATTATATACCAACCAAATTGAAAATCTATGAGTTTATTTTTCAATAAATTAAACCGTTCGTCTATACGACGTCATAGTAGAGAGAGATATTCACGTTTTAGCGAGACTATGCCAAGCAGCTCTCTATGGGACCCACATAGGTGGTTTAGGTATGTTGATATATATAAGATGCCTCAACCCCGTTTTAACTCATTATTTTCAGTACATTTCGACCCTAGACACCTAAAAACACTCTCTCATCATGATCCAAGACCTAAACATAGGGAAAACAACACAAATCAAGTGTCCGGAATCCCGTCGCACTAGTAAGCTTCTTGTTCATCTTGTTGTTGCTGATTTTTGGGTGGTTCCAGCTTGTGTGGGAGGTTATTTTAAGTGGTTTAAGTTCTGTAAAATAATATCCCAAGGTTTTCATGTCAACCCTAGGTTATTTTTAAGTCTTTCAAATGGATTACATCGTATTTCGACATCAAAAGTTAGTTCTAGTGAAGAACAACACCTCTTTGAGGTTGTGTTGTCATTGAGGATGGCTGTGGGTTGTGTTTGGCTGAAATTTCAAGTTTTTTCCACTATATAAGGTGAGTATAATAGAGGACTAATTGTGCTTAAGATTTCTTGTATGTTGGTTAAGTTGTTAGGATGACAAACTACAAGATAATATTTGGATTAGCTTAAGTCACTTCTATGGTGTTGTATTGCCATTGAGGGATGTTGTAAGCTAAATATAACTTGAATTTCAACTTGAATCTACTATAGGAATTATGTTCTTGTTTTCTTGCAGGTGCTTAAGGTTATATTGATGTTGATTAAGTTAATTCGTTGGACTAGACATGAACTAGTGAATAAAGTTGCTAATTGAAGAAAGTTGTAGTTGTGGATTTTTTTCTTTGTTATAAATATATGGTATAAGGATGGAATCATTGATGAATTACTAAATTATCATATTAATGATGTTTTTAAGTTAATGTTATAATTCTATAAGGGGTGATATGGGTTACACGGATTTCGATCAAGCTTGCCGCTCGTCGTGAAGTAGTTGTGACTTGTTGTTTGTGACGACCCAAAGGATCATCACCTATTTATTACCCATACCATACTTCCGAGGCCTTGAAAACCTCATATGTAGTTTCCTCAATTTGCGTGCGCAGTCCGGGCGCGTAGCCGGATAACTTAAATATGAAATTCTGTGAAAAATGCTAAAATTTGATATTAAAATGAGTAAATTTGACTCCGGTCAACATTTTGGGTAAACGGACCCGGACCCGTGATTTGACTATCCCGGAGGGTCCGTAGGAAAATATGGGACTTGGGTGTATGCCCGGAATCGAATTCAAAGGTCCCAAGCCCGAGAAATGAATTTTTGAGTGAAATTGTTTTTCTGAAATTTATAAAGAAAAGTGAAATGGAAATTGGTTAGAATGTGTTGGTACCGGGCCCGTATTTTAGTTCCGGTGCCCGTTACAGGTCTTATATGTGATTTAAGATATTTCTGTGAAGTTTGGTTGAAATTGGACGTCGTTTGACGTGTTTCGGACTTAAAACTCTAAATTTGAAAGTTTATGAAGTTTGAAGAAAAACTAGTGATTTTGAGGTTTGATTCGTTGTTTTTTTATGTTATATTGGCGATTTGATTGCACGGTTAAGTTCGTAGGATGTTTTTGAGTTAGTGCATGTTATTTTTTAGGAGCCCCGAGGGCTCGGGAGTGTTTCAGAGGTTTCTCGGAGTGATTTTGAACTAAGGAAGATTGCTGGTTTTTGGCTTCAGCAGTTGCAGGTCCATTTGTTCTTCGCGTTCGCGAATCTTTAAACTATTCCTTCATCGAGTTTGCATCCATTCCCTCGCGAACGCGTAGGGTTATTTGACCCTGAGGGCTTAGCCTTTTTTCCTCTTCGCGTTCGCGTACACTTGACCGCGTTCGTGTAGCTTTGCAGGTCTTCTACATCGCGTTCGCGTGATGTCCCACGCATTCGCGTTGGCCAATTTTTTCTGGACCCCAGCCTCTTTACTCTTCACGTTCGCATTCACCCTTTCGCGAACGCGATGGTCTGTCCAGTCTACCCTTCGCGAACGCGACCTCCCTTCCGTGAACGCGAAGGGAAATTTTGCCCAGTGGTATATAAATATTTCCAGAACAGTATCCTCGGGAGTTTCCATAAGTTTTCACGAAATTCATCTTCTCCAAGGTCCTTAGGCATCCATTGAGGCCATCCTTCACCAAAACTTCTTGGGTTAGTAAATTTTAACTCGTTTCCTTCATTTTTCATCTATATCTAATGAATTCCTAAGCCTAAAACATGCAAATTAGAGTAGAAAAGTGGGAATTTGGGTAGAGTTAGGCCCTTTTGAATTTTCTTGATTTAAACCTCGTTTTGGGGTTGAATTTGAAAACAAATTATATATTCGGGCTCGTGGGTGAATGGGTGACGTGGTTTTGGCCAGAGCCTCGTGTTTGGACCAAGGGGGCCCGGGGTCGAATTTTGTTATTTTGGAAGAATGCATGGAAATGGGTAATTAGGCTATGTAATTGAATTATTGAATCCTTATTGATATACTTGAGTTGATTATGCCTAGATAATACCATTCCGGAGTTGAATTCTAAAGGAAAGGCGGTGTTAGAGGGTTGATTGCTATATTTTGGACCCGAGGTAAGTGTTTGGTCTAACCTTAGCTTGAGGGAATAGGAGTTGAGTCTTATTTGCTACTTGCTAATTGTAGAGTACGATGTATAGGCATGGTGATGAGTATCTATACATTGGTGTCTAGCATGACCGTGAGTCTTATTATTGCGAATATTCTGATTTTGTTGTAACTTCCATGCTTAATTGATGATTTCTATATGTTATAAAGAACATGTGAAGGGAATTGTGATCTTTAAACTTCGAGGAGCTTTGGCTCAAATTGTAACATGAATAGTGAAGATATATGAGATAATTAAATCCTTTGGAGTATTGGATCAAATTATAACACGAATGGTGAAGATATATGAGATAGTTGAATCCTTTGGAGCATTGGCTCAAGTAATAGAGTAAACTATGAAATGAAAGGAAAGAAACAGAAAGAGTTACTAAAATATAACCTCGCCGGGTCATTGTTTCTTTAGTGATTATCTCCCTTGCTGGGATGTTGAGATTATTGTTATTGTTCCCTTGCCGGGATTCCTATTTCTATTTTGTTTACTCCCTTACCCATTGTTTGTGATTGTTGTTTGGGTGAGGAAGAGTGTTAAAGCACGAAGGGTGATGTCGTGCATTGTTTGATATTGTCTCCCTTGCTGGGATGTTGAGATTACTGTTATTGTTCCCTTGCCGGGATTCCTATTTCTATTTTGTTTACTCCCTTACCCATTGTTTGTGATTGTTGTTTGGGTGAGGAAGAGTGTTAAAGCACAAAGGGTGATGTCGTGCACTGTTTTCTATTGTGAGGAAGAGTGTTAAAGTACGAAGGGTAATGTCGTGCGTTGTTTGATATTGTGAGGAAAGAGTGTAAAGCACGAAGGGTGATGTCGTGCACTGTTTTCTATTGTGAGGAAGAGTGTTAAAGTACGAAGGGTAATGTCGTGCGTTGTTTGATATTGTGAGGAAAGAGTGTAAAGCACGAAGGGTGATGTCGTGCCGTACGATGTGCCATTCCGTACCGATATTCATTGATTATACTATGAGGAAAGAGAGTAAAAACACGAATGGTGATGTCGTGCCATGATTTACATTGATTACATTATACATTGCATAGTGAGGACGAGAGTAAAAGCACGAAGGGTGATGCCGTGCAAGCTTGTGATTTCTGGTCCTTATTGATATTCTGGCCTTGTTGTTCCTTTCTTTGTTTAAGATTTCTTATATGAAACTGTTATCTCCCCACAGCATGTTCCCCTTCCCTTATTGATGGATTACTTCTTGTATTTCTTTTCCGTTGTTTATATATATATTTATTCGAATTGCACAGGTTTACTTGGTAGTCTGGTTCTAGCCTCGTCACTACTTCGCCGAGGTTAGGCTAGGCACTTACCAGTACATGGGGTCGGTTGTACTGATGCTACACCTACACTTCTTTATGTTGTGCAGATTACGCAGCCGGACCTGGAGGACATCATTAGTGGGAGTGTCTTCCAGCTCATCTTAGAGGCTTCAAGGTATACCCGTTGGCATTCGTGGGCCTTGGCGTCTCTCCCATCCTTATGCCTTCGTTTCTGTCTTGTCTAGTTTCAGAGACAGTCATGTAGTTCCTTTCAGACTTTGTATTTAGCACTCTTATAGACAGCTCGTGAGTTTGCGACTCCAGGTTTTGGGAAAATTATGCGTCGATGTATTATGTTGTCTCTACTTAGTTTTGAAAACCATATTTATTTATCTCCGATGTTAAGTTGTGAACGGTTTTTAGCTTATTCTATTAAGTCGATGTTTCCATGCTAGTTTAACTGTACACGTTGGCTTGTCTAGCGAGTTCAACGTTAGACGCCGTCACGGCACGATGGTAGGATTTCGGGGCGCGACAAGTTGGTATCAGAGCACTAGGTTGCTTAGGTCTCACAACTCACGGACAAGTTGGTACAGTCTGAGGGATCGGTACGGAGACGTTTGTATTTATCCCCCAAAGGCTGCAAAGTTAGGATGACTCCACATTTCTTTTCATCTCTGTCGTGCGATATGAATTCTGAGTACTGGTTAAGTTTCTATTCTATTCTCTCGCAGATGGCGAGGACGCATGCTTCCCTTGGTTCCGCTCAGCAGCCCGACACTCCTGCTACAGCTCCTACGAGGGGTTGAGGTCGAGGACGAGGTCGTGCTAGAGGCCGAGGCCGGGGCCGGGGCCGGGCTCAGCCTAGGGCAGCAGCCCCAGTGGAGGACCCTCAGGTCGAGTCTGACAAGGAGGTCCCAGTTCCGGCAGTCCCAGTTGGACCAGCTCAGGTCCCAGAGGGGTTCATAGCTACCCCAATGCTTCAGGACGCTCTTGTCCGTCTAGTCGGACTCATGGAGAGTGTATCACAGGCGGGTCTTCTTCCTACTGCACCAGCCGTCTCTCAGGCTGGGGGAGGTGCCCAGACTCCTGCCACTCGCACGCCAGAGTAGCTAGCTCCACAGTTTCAGACTCCGGCACCTCAGCCAGCCGGAGTGGCTCAGACGGGTATTGCAGCACCGGTAGCAGAGGGAGTAGCTATGTCAGCAGATGCTTTGTAGAGACTGGACAGGTACTAAGTTATTCACTGCTACTTTTACTGGTTCACCATCAGAGTACCCCCAGGATTATTTGGACAGCTGCTATGAGGTTCTTCGGAACATGGGCATAGTGGAGTCCAAAGGGGTTGAATTTGCTACTTTTTGGCTATCTGGCACAGCCAAGAGTTGGTGGAGAGACTATTGCTTAGCTAGACCAGCCGGGTCTGCACCTTTGACTTGGACTCAGTTCTCAGAGGTATTTTTGGGGAAGTTCCTTCCCATTTCTCAGAGAGAGGACCTTCGGAGGCAGTTTGAGCATCTCCAGCAGGGATTTATGTTAGTCACTCAGTACGAGACCAGGTTCATCACTCTAGCCCGACATGCTCTTATGATATTTCCTACTGATCGGGAGAGGGTTCGGAGATTTATTGAGGGATTGGTCCGTCCTATCAGACTTCAGATGGCTAGAGAATCAGGTACCGATATACCATTCCAGGATGCGGCCAATGTGGCCAGGAGGATTGAGATGATTATGTCACAGAGTGGTGGTCAGGGGGCTGACAAGAGGCCCCGCCATTTCGGTCGTTTTAGTGGAGCCTCGTCTGGGGGAAGGGATTATTCAGGCAGAGGTCATCCTCCCAGACCCTTCTAGTCAGCTCTCCAGGTTTCCCATGGTACTTCAGGTGGTCGTGGTTATCAGACCCCGTATTCTGATCAGCAGCCTTACAGTGCGCTACCAGCTCCCATCAATGCACCGCCGCATCAGAGTTTCTGAATTTGTCATTCAGGTCGACAGGGTCAGACTCAGTTCCCTCAACAGCCGAGGTCTTGTTACACATGTGGCGATCTGGGTCACCTTGCCAGATTTAGCCCTCGAGCACCAGGTAGTTCGCAGCATCAGGGTTCTCGTGCTATGGTACAGGCACCAGGTGTTCCACAGCCTGCCCCGCCAGCTAGAGGTGGGGGTAGAGGTCATAGAGGTGGAGCTCAGGCCACCAGAGGTGGAGGCCAGCCACCAGCCGGCCGTCCCAGAGATGTGGTTCAGGGTGGTGGGCCCAGCCCCAATGTTATGCTCTTCCAGCCAGGCCAGAGGCTGAGTCTTCAGATGCAATCATTACAGGTACTATTCGGGTCTGTGACAGAGATGCTTTAGTGCTATTTTATCCAGGGTCTACGTATTCGTATGTGTCCTCTTATTTTGCACTATACCTGGTCATGATTAGTGATCTACTGAGTATTCTTGTTTATGTATCTACACCGGTGGGTGATTTTATCGTGGTCGATCGAGTCCATCGTTCTTGTGTTGTGGCGATTGGGGGTCTTGAGACCTGTGTTGATTTATTACTTTTAGGTATGTTCGACTTTGATGTTATATTGGGGATGGACTGGTTACCCCCATATCATGCTATCTTGGATTGCCATGCCAAGATGGTGACCTTAGCCTTACCGGATTTGCCCCGTTTGGAGTGGAGAGGGACTCTTGGTCATTCTACCTGCAGTGTTATTTCGTACGTGAAGGCTCGGCGTACGGTCGAGAAGGGGTGTTTGGCTTATTTGGCTTAAGTGCGCGATTCCAGTGTTGAGGTTCCCTCTATTGATTCGGTACACGTGGTTTGTGAGTTTCCTGAGTTCTTCCCTTCAGACCTGCCGGGGATGCCACCCGACAGGGACATTGATTTCTGCATTGATCTGACTCCGGGCATCGAGCCCATTTCTATTCCGCCGTATCGCATGGCCCTGCCAGAGTTGAAAGAGTTGAAGGAACAGTTGCAGGATTTGCTTAGGAAGGGTTTCATTAGGCCCAGCGTTTCTCCTTGGGGTGCTCTAGTGTTGTTTGTGAAGAAAAAGGATGGTTCGATGAGGATGTGATTGATTACCGGCAATTGAACAAGGTTACAATCAAGAATAAGTATCCACTACCGAGGATTGATGATTTGTTCGATCAGCTTCAGGGTGCCAAGGTGTTTTCAAAGATAGACTTGAGATCCGGCTACCATCAGTTGAGTATTAGGGCATCCGATGTCCCTAAGACAGCTTTTCGCACTCGGTACGGGCATTACGAGCTTTTGGTCATGTCGTTTGGGTTGACAAATGCCCCAGCAGCTTTTATGGACTTGATGAACCGAGTGTTCAGGCCTTATTTGGACTCGTTCGTGATAGTATTCACTGATGATATATTGATATACTCCCGCATCCAGGAGGAGCAGCATCTCAGAGTGGTTCTTCAGACTCTGAAGGACAGTCAGCTATATGCAAAATTTTCAAAGTGTGAGTTCTGGTTGAGTTCAGTTACATTCCTAGGTCATGTCGTATCAGCAGAGGGTATTCAGGTTGACTCGAAGAAGATTGAGGCGGTCAAGAACTGGCCTAGACCAGTATCAGCTACAGAGATTTGGAATTTCTTGGGATTGGCAGACCACTATCGTCGGTTCGTGGAGGGGTTCTCATCTATTGCAGCCCCGATGACTAGGTTGACCCAGAAAGGTGCCCAGTTCAGATGGTCGGACGAGTGTGAGGCGAGCTTTCAGAGGCTCAAGACAGCTCTGACTATGGCACCGATATTGGTTTTGCCCACAGATTCAGGGCCTTACACAGTCTATTGCGATGCTTCCTGTATTGGGCTTGGTGTAGTGTTGATGCAGGATGGCAAGGTCATTGCTTATGCTTAGGCAGTTGAAGATTCATGAGAAGAACTATCCAGTGCATGATTTGGAGTTGGCAGCCATTTTTCACGCATTGAAGATTTGAAGGCACTATCTGTATGGCGTGGCGTGTGAGGTGTTCACGGATCATAAGAGTCTTCAGTACTTGTTCAAGCAAAAGGAGTTGAATTTGAGGCAGAGGAGGTGGTTGGATTTGTTGAAGGAATATGATATTACCATCTTATATCACTCGGGGAAGGCCAATGTGATGGCCGATGCTTTGAGTAGGAAGTCAGCTAGTATGGGCAGTCTTCTTTTTATTCCGGTCAGTCAGAGGCTGCTTGCTTTGGATGTTCAGGCTTTGTCCAATCGATTTGAGAGGTTGGATATTTCTGAGCCTAGTCGAGTTTTGGCTTGTACGGTCGCTCATTCTTCATTATTGGATCGTATCCGTGATTGGCAATTTGATGATCCCCATTTGTGTGTCCTTAGAGGCACAGTGCAGCGCGGAGACGCCAAGCAGGTGACCTTAGATGATGATGGTGTTTTGAGATTGCAGGGGCGAGTTTGTGTTCCCAATGTTGATGGGATTCGAGAGTTGATTTTAGAGGAGGCCCATAGTTCCCGGTACTCTATTCATCCGGGCGCCGCGAAGATGTATCAGTATTTGCGGCAGCATTATTGGTGGCGTAAAATGAATAAGGATATTGTGGCACATGTGGCGCGGTTCTTGAATTTTCAACAGGTTAAGTATGAGCATCCGAGGCTTGGTGGTTTATTTCAGAGGATTGAGCTTCCCGAGTGGAAGTGGGAGAGGATCACTATGGACTTCGTTACCGGACTTCCGTTGACCCGGTAGAAGTTCGATGCAGTTTGGTTCATTGTTGATAGGCTGACCAAGTCAGCGCATTTCATTCCTGTGGCAGTCTCATATTCATCTGAGAGGTTAGCTGAGATCTATATCCGGGAGATTTTTCGCCTTCATGGTGAGCCGGTATCTATCATTTCGGACCAGGGCGCGCAGCTTACCTCGCGTTTTTAGAGGGCAGTTCAGCAAGATTTAGGCACCCAGTTTGAGTTGAGTACAACATTTCATCCTCAGACGGATGGACAGTCCGAGCGGACTATTCAGATATTGGAGGATATGCTTCGGGCTTGTGTTATTGACTTTGGAGGATCATGGGATCAGTTCTTGCCTTTAGCAGAGTTTGCCTACAACAACAGCTACCAATCGAGTATCCAGGAAGCTCCTTGTGAGGCTTTATATGGTAGGCGGTGTCGATCTCCGATTGGATGGTTTGAGTCGGGAGAGGCTTGGTTGTTGGGTACAGATTTGGTTCAGGAGGCCTTGGACAAGGTCAGGATCATTCAGGATAGGCTTCGTACAGCTCAGTCCAGGCAAAAGAGTTATGCAGATCGCAAGGTTCGAGATGTGGCTTTTATGGTTGGTGAGCGAGTATTGCTCCGAGTGTCGCCTATGAAGGGCGTGATGAGATTTGGGAAGAAGGGCAAGCTTAGCCCTAGGTTCATTGGTCCGTTTGAGATTCTTGATCGAGTGGGAGATGTGGCTTATAGACTTGCATTGTCGCCTAGCTTATCAGCCGTACATCCAGCTTTTCATGTGTCCATGCTTCGGAGGTATCACGGCGATCCAGCCCACGTATTATTTCATCATTGTCCAGTTGGACGAGGACTTATCTTATGAGGAGGAGCCGGTAGCTATTCTAGACCGACAGGTTCGTCAGTTGAGATCCAAGAGTTTCCCTTCTATTCGTGTTCAGTGGAGAGGTCATCCTCCTGAGGCATCGACCTGGGAGTCCGAGTTCGATATGCGGAGCCGTTACCCTCATTTATTCCCCGACTCAAGTACTTCCTTCTTCTGTCCGTTCGAGGACGAACGGTTATTTTAGAGGTGGAGAATGTGACGACCCAAAGGTTCATCACCTATTTTATTACCCATCCCATACTTACGAGGCCTTGAAAACCTCATTTGTAGTTGCCTCAATTTGCGTGCGCATTCCAGGCACGTAGCCGGACATCTTAAATATGAAATTCTGTGAAAAATGTTAAAATGTGATATTAAAATGAGTAAATTTGTCTCCGGTTAACATTTTGGGTAAACGGAACCGGACCCGTGATTTGACGGTCCCAGAGGGTTCTCAAGAAAATATGGGACTTGGGCGTATGCCCGGAATCGAATTCCGAGGTCCCAAGCCCGAGAAATGAATTTTTGAGTGAAATTGTTTTTCTGAAATTTATAAAGAAAAGTGAAATGGAAATTGGTTCGAATGAGTTCGTATCGGGCCCGTATTTTTGTTACGGCGCCCGGTACAGGTCTTATATGTGGTTTAAGAAATTTCTGTGAAGTTTGGTTGAAATTGGATGTCGTTTGACGTGTTTCGGACTNGTAGGATGTTGTTGAGTTAGTGCATGTGATTTGTTAGGAGCCCCGAGGGCTCGGGAGTGTTTCAGAGGTGTCTCGGAGTGATTTTGAACTTAGGAAGATTGCTGGTTTTTGGCTTCAGCAGTTGCAGGTCCATTTGTTCTTCGCGTTCACGAAGCTTTAAGCTATTCCTTCATCGCATTCGCATCCATTCCCTCGCGAACGTGTAGGGTTATTTGACCCTGAGGGCTTAGCCCTCTTTTCCTCTTCACGTTCGCGTAGCTTTGCAGGTCATCTACATCGCGTTCGCGTAGGCCAATTTCTGGACCCCAGCCTCTTTACTCTTCGCGTTCGCATTCACCCTTTCGCGAACACGATGGTCTGTCAGTCTACCCTTCACGAACGCGACCTCCCTTCCGCGAACTTGAAGGGAAATTTTACCCAGTGGTATATAAATATTTCCATAACAGTAGCTTCGGGATTTTTCATAAGTTTTCACGAAATTCATCTTCTCCAAGGTCCTTAGGCATCCATTGAAGCCATCCTTCACCAAAACTTCTTGGGTTAGTAAATTTTAACTCGTTTCCTTCATTTTTCATCTATATCTAATGGATTTCTAAGCCTACAACATGCAAATTAGAGTAGAAATTTGGGAATCTGGGTAGAGTTAGGTCCTTTTGAATTTTCTTGATTTAGACCTCGTTTTGGGGTCGAATTTGAAAACAAATTATATATT